>JALPQI010018309.1:0-23801 GCA_025490895.1 Thaumatotibia leucotreta
TGTAAGAAAATAAGTAAATAACTAATTTAAATAAAAAGCAACAGTTGTAAACAAACTTTTGTACTTAATGTGTTTTAATTTTAAGTAGCACATAGAATGTATTGCGAAAACACAAATCAAATTATTTATTAACAAAATATTTTGATTTGTACTTTTTTAAAGACCGAGTGGCCGAGGGGACAGGCATCAGCCGCGAAAGCTGAGTACGTGGGTTCAATCCCCACCTCGGACGTTAGGTGATCTTGGTCGTTTTTCTTTGGTATATGACATCTAATATTTATAATTTAGCACATAGAAGTCAACATTCTTTGAAATTGTAAGTCTGTAGGTAAAATAATGATGTGTTTCAGGTGTCACAATTTGGCTGCACATGCTTTGCGCTGCTGTTTGACGACATTGAGCCAGAGATGAGCGAGGCGGACAAGCAAATCTTTCAGAGCTTTGCTCATGCACAAGTATGTTTGTATATGTATAGGGGATGTTGTGACTTTTATAAATGCCTTTTTTATGGAATAGGACACAAGCAAGCAGATATATCGCCTGATTTTAAGTTATCAGTATCACCTTCACCCATGATATTCAAAATACCGACCCTTAAGATGGGAATACGCTCTTTTCTTGAAGGGTTGAACATAGTAACGATAACTATTGGGCGGATTTTGATTTTGTTGTAGTTTTTTAAATTTTCCATATTTGGAGTTTTTTACATTTTTTCTTCTCAGAATCAGAATCATGAGCTCTTTCGATCATGATAGAAATAAAAAAGTGTCCCAAAAAAAATTTCCATTGAGTTACCATTTTTCATACACTTTCTTCGACCGTAACTCAGTGGAAGACAAAAAGATATATGGAATTCTCGGGACACTTTTTTTTGCTAATGAGGATCGAAAGAGCTCCATATTCAATCCAAGAGCATATCCAAATTTGAAAAAAATTGGAAAAAACTACAACAAAATAAAAATCCACCCTATAAGTTAGTCTGATTTCTATAATATAAAAATATAATAAATACCCGCTTCCAGTAGGGCCAACAAGTGATAAAAACGACGGTATTAGGCAGCAACATAGACTATCCAACTTTAAAATAAAAAATTTCGTTACTGTAGCATTCATACTTGCCGAGTAAATTGGCTGTGACAGACAGGCAGACGGACAGACGGACATGACGAATCTATAAGGGTTCCGTTTTTGCCATTTTGGCTACGGAACCCTAAAAAAGGCAAAGGTTCTCAATTCAACTGTATTCACCGGCTACCAGTTCAAATGCTGCAGCTAAAATAAACTGAGCATTACCGCCTTTTCATGCTCTGAACCATGCTCCATGCCATGCTCTGCATTGAGTAGCAATATGAACTTAAGAACATTTTCATTCCCCAGGTGTCCGTAACAAATGAGATTCACCAACACCTCGGCTGCCCCCGTTTCCTCCTCTGTCCGACCCAATACTGCTCGACCAGGGCCGTTCCAACCGTCAACAGTTCAGAGTACCTCAACACTTTGGGAACTAAGCTTTCTCAACAGATCGACATTATGTGGACAGGTTGGTCTAGTTGTTAGCAACATCATGGATCAACCATTAATTACGTCACACCAATTTTATGATTTTTTGAACCCTCCCACCCCCCTTGTCACAATTAACTACACCCTCCCCCTTAGTGTGACGTCACAATATGTAGATTTTTAGTTTAAGAAGGTAAAAATTACAACATTACTTTGAAAGTAACTTTTTATTAGGATTGCTTAAAATGATATGTAAAATTAATGAAGAGAAAATTAACTTATTCTTCCTCCGTCCAAGGATTTTGGATTTTCTATTTTTTTATGTTAATGTATTCATGTAAGTGAGGATTGTGACGTCACAAACATAGAACTCCTCCCTCCCCCTGTCACGATATGTCACATTTTGTGAACCCTCTCCCTCCCTCTTGAGATGTGACGTAATTAATGGATGATCCCAGTAGAGAAATAAGCCTTGGTTTAAGTCAAGCCTAAATTCAAGCAGTTCTAACTGTAAAGGGTTCAGAGTACCTCAACACTTTGGGAACTAAGCTCTCTCAATAGATCGACATCATGTGGACAGGTTGGTCTAGTTAGCAACATCATGGATCAACCATTAATTAAGTCACACCAATTTTGTTTTTTTGAACCCTCCCTCCCCCCTGTCATACTTTGTCACAATTAACTACACCCTCCCCCCCTTAGTGTGACGTCACAATATGTAGATTTTTAGTTTAAGTAGGTAAAAATTACAACATCACTTTGAAAGTAACTTTTTATTAGCATTGCTTAAAATGATTTGCAAAATTAATGAAGAGAAAATTAACTTATTCTTCCTCCGTCCAAGGATTTTGGATTTTCTATTATTTTATGTTAATGTATTCATGTATGTGATGTAGGATTGTGACGTCACAAACATAGAACTCCTCCCTCCCCCTGTCACGATATGTCACATTTTGTGAACCCTCTCCCTCCCTCTTGAGATGTGACGTAATTAATGGATGATCCCAGTAGAGAAATAAGCCTTGGTTTAAGTCAAGCCTAAATTCAAGCAGTTCTAACTGTAAAGAGTTCAGAGTACCTCAACACTTTGGGAACTAAGCTCTCTCAACAGATCGACATCATGTGGACAGGTTGGTCTAGTTGTTAGCAAGTAGAGAAATAAGCCTTGGTTTAAGTCAAGCCTAAATTCAAGCAGTTCTAACTGTAAAAAGTTCAGTGTATCTAAACAGTATGGGAACTAAGCTCTCTCAACAGATTGACATCATGTGGACAGGTTGGTCTAGTTGTTAGCAAGTAGAGAAATAAGCCTTGGTTTAAGTTAAGTCAAGTCTAAATTCAAGCAGTTCTAACTGTAAAGAGTTCAGAGTACCTCAACACTTTGGGAACTAAGCTCTCTCAACAGATTGATATCATGTGGACAGGTAGATCTAGTTGTTAGAAACATAAATTCTGCAGAATGCATGAATGGAATTAAAACGTAACATGGAGATATTTTTCGTATACTTCGTTTATTATGTATATACTCACTTCTCAATCTTAAAGTCCTTTAGTTTCCATTAAGTTATTTAAATATTTAGCGAAACGAGTTAACTTACTCACGTAATTTAAATCGATAATTGATAATGTTAGACTAATTAGGGGAGTCTCGTCATGGAGTAGGTCGCCCGCGACCAAAGCCTAAATATTTAAATATGTTACGCTAAATATTTAAATATGTTTGAGTCTCACGTCAGTTATAATTCTAAAATCCACTAAGTTAAGTTAGTTTCCAAAGTGGAATGATATTTTTGAAATCATGCGTGTCAGAACCCGTATTTCATAGCGTCATATTACGTGCATTGAGTGCAGTTAGGAGTTAGGTGCGAATGACCTTCAAGCGTCTCGATTTCCGTGACTAAGTTTATAGCGAAAACCTTCCACAAGATGTGACGTGACAAAACTTTGTCAAGCGATCATTTTATCGTCGTTTATGTAATATTGTTGTCTTTTATGAGACATCTTAAAACCTAATAGGCTTCTTTGCTAAAAAAAAACTCCAGATAAAGTATATTGCTAGTATTATAAATCCTGTATCTTAATTTATTGGAAATTACCATAAATATTACACAGGACGTTACGAAAATAGTTCAGGAATCCATTTAAGGTCCCAAAATTTTCTCATTAGGAAGAAGAATAGTACATTTCCTAACTAGTGCGGGAAAAACTCGGGTGATTGTCACCCTCGTTTCACTCGGGCTCCAACTTTCACCCTCGCCGAAAAAAAGTTTTTGCACGTGTAAGGGACGATTTTTTTCATAACAAGTGCGTCAAAAAGAGATATTACCGCGCGCGAAGCGTGCGCAAAGTTCGTTTTTGCGCACTAGTTAGGAAAAATATTTTTTCATGAATTTTTTTTTATATGGGGCTAATGGCCAACAGCTCAAATTAATAGATATCCTACGTTATCCTACATAGTGTTATTTGGCTAACAAACTCTATTCTAAGGGCCTGTTTCATCGCCGGCTAGCTGTCCTTTTCTTTTATATGTCTGGGGAAAAGATAGTGATAGTTTAGGGTCATTCTCTGAAAATTTGCCTGCGGTTGGCTCTCATTGC
The DNA here is from genome assembly GCA_025490895.1 of Thaumatotibia leucotreta. Lineage (NCBI taxonomy): Eukaryota > Metazoa > Arthropoda > Insecta > Lepidoptera > Tortricidae > Thaumatotibia > Thaumatotibia leucotreta. Next base: position 4,095 of record JALPQI010018309.1, read on the forward strand.
CACGACCCTTTTCATACTTTTGGTATGGGACGCGGCAATTAGACCACAAGCAAACTTTCAGATCGATCTTTTCAGATGCTCTTCCAGGGAATGACCCTTTAATCTAATATATTTTTCCACGGATTGCGAAACAGACCATAATAAGTATTTTTTTATATTAAAATCATAATATTAATTTAAATTCAAGTGTCACTGACCATTATTTGATAAAAGATTGATGATGGGCAGCAGCGTCATCATAGTGGACACATTACTGCGATCGCCAATCCGCTTGCCTAGCGTGGCGATTATGGGCATTTACCTCCTAATGCGTCTATCTATACGCATAGTTAATAGGAGAGGCTTACGTCCAGCAGTGGACTATCATAGGCTGACGATGAATTTAAATTCATATAGATTAATGTAACACTTAATTTATATTGTAATTTATTTTGTGAAATAAATAAATCTATCTATCTATTTCACGCCTCAATGTTTTCCACAGGTCCCAAAGTAATTTCGAAGACCCTGACCACAGAATGTATAGAAGAGATTACAGCCGTACTGCGACGACCTCCGGTTATCTGGGACAACCTTCACGCTAACGACTACGACCAGAAGAGGATATTCTTGGGTAACTATTCCGTAACGTAAGGTTACGTAGGGGAACCCGGGGCCAGGTTTACTGCCTACGGCGGCTAATTAGGGAAGGGATGCTCATTTTACTCCGGGTGTGTATTTTCCCCGGGTTCCCCTAAGATGAAACTTACAATTGAGACACTTGATATTCTGCCAGTAAAGTATTTACTTTGATTTCGATGTGAGGATACCCGCGGAACCGTCGTGTCGCCGTATGCCGTATGGTGACGGCAGTAAGAATACATTTGTCACTACTCCAACTCCTGAGGTTGTCGTAAGAGTCGACCAAGGGATTGAAGTGTCACTGACCATTCTACAAGATTGATGATGGGCAGCAGCGTCATCATAGTGCATACTGGACACATTACTGCGATCGTCAATCCGCTTGCCCAGCGTGGCGATTATGGGCATTTACCTCCTAATGCGTCTATACGCATAGTTAATGGGAGAGGCCTACGTCGAGCAGTGGACTAACATAGGCTGATGATGATGAAGAGATTATTTGATAAAAGATTGATGATGGGCAGCAACGTCATCATTACTGCGATCGCCGATCCGCTTGCCCAGCGTGGTGATTATGGGCAATTACCTCCTAATGCGTCTGTAAGCTTAGTTAATAGGAGAGGCCTACGTCCAGCAGTGGACTAACATGAGCTGATGATGATAATACCCGCGGAACACGGAAATCTTGTGTAGTTACCCCCTTATTCATAAACGTCTGCTAACTTAGGAAGCCCCTAAGTATTATTTGTCCCTTTCGGTCTTATCAATATGTCAATGAGACTGTAAGTGACAAATAATACTTAGCGTCTTGTTAAGTTAGGAGACGATGAATAAGGGGGTAAATTACTCCCAATTTGCATATACTTTAATAAAATATCGGTCATAAATCTGTGTAAGATTTTCTGCGCGATCTATTTTAATCTCGTAAGGTTCACAATACTATTTTCTTATATCTTATTTTGAACCTTTAAATCTTTGAAATAGTGGTAAATTTCGTTTGTTTGTAAAATCAATCAAATCAAACAAAGTTTTTTTTAAATATTTATCAAACGGGTTACTCACGTAATTTTAGTCGATAATTGCTCGACATGTTTCGATCCATTTAGAGGATCCTCATCGTGGAGTACCCGCGACCAAAGCCCGACGTATACTGACTTGGTCGAGACATGTCGAGCAATCATCTACTTAAATTACGTGATTAACCAGTTTGATAAATATTTAAATATGTTTTCATCACACTTGCTGTCTAAGTGCGCCATTGCTTGCGCGCGTAGCGGGAGTAATAGAAAAGTGAAATTCCCTAGGGAGTAATAGAAATGTTAGTACGTCATTTAATAAATATTTATGTCTTAGAACTATTTTTTCGTCAGCAAGTGTGATGAAAAACATTGTATGCATCACGGTCGGTAAGCGGAATACTAACTCGAGTCATAAAAGCTTCTAACACGCTCGTTAGTAGTTCCGTACTTACCTCCCTTGATGCACAATGTACTATTTTTTACAATGTATAATGGGCCTTACAAGGATATGGTTAAAATGCAATGTTGTTTCAGGTCCGTACTGCGGCCGGTCTCCAGAACTGATCCCATTGCTCCGAGGAGTCCTAACGAACCCGAACTGCGAATACAACGCGAATATGATCGCGATTCGCACTCTCGCGCACTGGGCCAGTTGCAGCCTTGATGCGCCGACACACAGTGAGTTATTATATTTTTCACTTCTCATGCTAAAAAACTGCACCTTTATGTCGTGCGTAGACGACATAAAATCGCATTTTATGGTTTAGAGCATAAAAGTATTTTTTTTTCTAAGGCTAAGTTAATCGGTCCCAACAGCCAAACAGTTAAAACATTGCACAATTTTATTGAGCAATAAAATTGTGTAGCTAACAATACTTGTTATATTATTTTATTTATATTAAGTACAATATTATAATTATTTATTTTCTGTCATTAAATTTAGTAAATCACATTAAATAGATATCGATTATCGTTCAAAAATGCTCCAAAATGTTTGACTTGGCAGAAAACCGAGCAAATGAAACTCTGATCCCAGATTGAAAATAAAAAAAAAATTGCCTCGGTTAAAAATGGGTCACTTTATGCCCTTGCTTTACAATCTACTATTTTAGTATATATGGTGCCTTTTTTAGGCTCTAGTGCGAGAAGTGGGTCATTTTACGTCAGGTCCAAAACTTCGGAGGGCCATCTGTACTAAAAAACGTACGAGACACGCGCAAAAACGAAGTTCGTAACTCATGTCGATTTAAAACACTCCCTATCGGGCGTGTTTTAAAACATCGCCACTCGTTTCGAATTTAATGTTTTTCGCACCTGTGTCGTAATGTACTAATTTGTATGTCGGTATAATAGTCTCCTAAGGACCAGCCGTACAAGAGAAATTACCAAAAATTGTTTTTGAAAATTTTACCTCCTGGGCAGGTAATAAAGTTGATTTCAGTTTGACAGGAAATTTTACAAAACAAAACAAATGCAATCTGTACTAATTAAATAAAATTAAATTTGTTCGTTGATAATACAGGGTGCTCGCGAGGAAACCGAAAGATTTTAACTATGCATTCTAGACATAAAATAAAAATAAAAAATAATATGAGAGCTAATATGGTAATCAAATTGCACAAAACGATTTTTTTTTCTTTTTTTTTTAGACTTTTTGAATGCTTTTTAACATTTCCAATACTTTTTATCATAACAACAATTTGTTAAAATTATTTTTTTAAATGATTTTTTAGGAACAAGTTTTTTCGTCAAGTCTATTCTTATTTTTTGATTGTCAGGCAAAAGGTGTGGTAATATTAGAACACATTGTGGTAGCATTGTAATCAAAAAGAAGTTTTATGACGAGTTACGTCGAAAAACTTTTTACGAAAAAAGGTTATTTATCTCTGGAATCAAGCCGAATCCAGGAAATTTTATATAACATTAAATACTCTAAATATGCTCAGGAATTCAGCATTAAAATGTTTCAGTTTCCTCGCGAGCACCCTGTATAGTCCTACAGATAGGTCTATAGTCCATGGGACTTACGAGGATAGACATATTGATAAGAGTGAAAGGGACAAACAATTCAGTATAGTTAGTGATTAACCACTCACATGCTTTTATTTTTGCGATAGACTATGTCTATGTAAAATAAGAGTGATGACATGTAACAAAAGCTACATGATGCTACTCAATTGAGTGGCTTAATTTATTGTCTGTAAGTCTGTGCACTTAAACTATGAATATATCGTCGCAATACCGCGTAACTAACACATGCAGATAAAAAATAGATTCCATAGAAGTATGTTTGTAATAAGAATCTTATTGACATGCGTTAGATACGCGGTATTGCACTATCCCCGACGATATCCTAGATTGACTTATACACTGTTGTGTCAACAGTAGTTTCGAATCTCATTCTAATCGCGGTTTGATAATAATTAACCTCCTTTTTTATAAACATGTAACTTAGCATGCCGCTAAGTATTGATGGTCTCTTTTGGTCTTATCACTATTTTATAAGATACTAGCAGTTACCCGCGGCTTCGCCCGCGTAATAATATCTATTCACCGGGCTATTTATGTTTTCCCGCGATTATCTCGCGATTCTCGCGTTTGGCTTAACCGAGCTGAAAGGCCTCCCCGCTGGCAACAGAAATAGCTAATTTAGCACTTTATTTAAAATTTATAAATAAATATTTCTGACAATAACGAAAGTCGATTTTTTTTCGACTACAAGTCCTTAAAACCTAAATATTTCATAATACCTATTGAATTTGAATACGAAATACAGGGTCGCGTTTCATAAAGTTACATTTTACAATTTCGCTGTTTGCCTCTCTAACGCACGCACTTATTGGCTAGAAAGAGAGGCAAACAGCAAAATTGTAAATTGTAACTTTATAAACCATGACCCTGGTTAACAAAATTCCGATTGTTACAATCCTACCCTACCTAATGTTTTTTTTATTGCACTTGTAAATCTTGCAATAGTAGCGATGTCATTAGATATTGAACCTTAGTACAAACAGTGAAGTCAGATCTTTGTATAATGCAAGTAATCACTTACGCTCTTGTGACAATCGATGACTAATTACCTTATCTTTATGGCTTTTGGCTCTTAGACCGTTGGACAGGCCATAACTACCAAAACAGATAGAGTTCAAATATCAAACAATTGACACTCAAATTGACCCTAATTGAATTTGTTAGTTACGCGGTAATGCACTATCCCCGACGATATGTGAGCCATCAAAGGGCGCAACACAGAACGGAAAAGCTACATTCTCATAATTAATTTAGTCCCGGCGTTAAACAGTTGCTGTGGCCGAAATCGATCAGGACATCATCGTCATCATCGTCGTCCCATTAAAATTGAATACGTCATTAATTTCCAGTGGAAGCAGTCTCATGGGACATCAAACTGGAATCAGAGAGCGAGCAGGGCGTGTGCGAGGACGAGGCTGTCGTGTCCCTCGGCAAGCACGTCTACCACCCCCGGCAGGCGCTCAGGTAATACTTATATATGTCCAGTGGAGGTGTCGAGGGACAACTAACTGGAATCAGAGAGCGAGCAGGGCGTGTGCGAGGACGAGGCTGTCGTGTCCCTCGGCAAGCACGTCTACCACCCCCGGCAGGCGCTCAGGTAATACTTATATATGTCCAGTGGAGGTGTCGAGGGACAACTAACTGGAATCAGAGAGCGAGCAGGGCGTGTGCGAGGACGAGGCTGTCGTGTCCCTCGGCAAGCACGTCTACCACCCCCGGCAGGCGCTCAGGTAATACTTATATATGTCCAGTGGAGGTGTCGAGGGACAACTAACTGGAATCAGAGAGCGAGCAGGGCGTGTGCGAGGACGAGGCTGTCGTGTCCCTCGGCAAGCACGTCTACCACCCCCGGCAGGCGCTCAGGTAATACTTATATATGTCCAGTGGAGGTGTCGAGGGACAACTAACTGGAATCAGAGAGCGAGCAGGGCGTGTGCGAGGACGAGGCTGTCGTGTCCCTCGGCAAGCACGTCTACCACCCACGGCAGGCGCTCAGGTAATACTTATATATGTCCAGTGGAGGTGTCGAGGGACAACTAACTGGAATCAGAGAGCGAGCAGGGCGTGTGCGAGGACGAGGCTGTCGTGTCCCTCGGCAAGCACGTCTACCACCCCCGGCAGGCGCTCAGGTAATACTTATATATGTCCAGTGGAGGTGTCGAGGGACAACTAACTGGAATCAGAGAGCGAGCAGGGCGTGTGCGAGGACGAGGCTGTCGTGTCCCTCGGCAAGCACGTCTACCACCCCCGGCAGGCGCTCAGGTAATACTTATATATGTCCAGTGGAGGTGTCGAGGGACAACTAACTGGAATCAGAGAGCGAGCAGGGCGTGTGCGAGGACGAGGCTGTCGTGTCCCTCGGCAAGCACGTCTACCACCCCCGGCAGGCGCTCAGGTAATACTTATATATGTCCAGTGGAGGTGTCGAGGGACAACTAACTGGAATCAGAGAGCGAGCAGGGCGTGTGCGAGGACGAGGCTGTCGTGTCCCTCGGCAAGCACGTCTACCACCCACGGCAGGCGCTCAGGTAATACTTATATATGTCCAGTGGAGGTGTCGAGGGACAACTAACTGGAATCAGAGAGCGAGCAGGGCGTGTGCGAGGACGAGGCTGTCGTGTCCCTCGGCAAGCACGTCTACCACCCCCGGCAGGCGCTCAGGTAATACTTATATATGTCCAGTGGAAGCGGTGTCGAGGGACAACAAACTGGAATCAGAGAGCGAGCAGTGTGCGAGGACGAGGCTGTCGTGTCCCTCGGCAAGCACGTCTACCACCCCCGGCAGGCGCTCAGGTAATACTTATATATGTCCAGTGGAAGCGGTGTCGAGGGACAACAAACTGGAATCAGAGAGCGAGCAGGGCGTGTGCGAGGACGAGGCTGTCGTGTCCCTCGGCAAGCACGTCTACCACCCCCGGCAGGCGCTCAGGTAATACTTATATATGTCCAGTGGAAGCGGTGTCGAGGGACAACAAACTGGAATCAGAGAGCGAGCAGTGTGCGAGGACGAGGCTGTCGTGTCCCTCGGCAAGCACGTCTACCACCCCCGGCAGGCGCTCAGGTAATACTTATATATGTCCAGTGGAAGCGGTGTCGAGGGACAACAAACTGGAATCAGAGAGCGAGCAGGGCGTGTGCGAGGACGAGGCTGTCGTGTCCCTCGGCAAGCACGTCTACCACCCCCGGCAGGCGCTCAGGTAATACTTATATATGTCCAGTGGAAGCGGTGTCGAGGGACAACTAACTGGAATCAGAGAGCGAGCAGGGCGTGTGCGAGGACGATGCTCCCGTGTCCCTCGGCAAGCACGTCTACCACCCCCGGCAGGCGCTCAGGTAATACTTATATATGTCCAGTGGAAGCGGTGTCGAGGGACAACAAACTGGAATCAGAGAGCGAGCAGTGTGCGAGGACGAGGCTGTCGTGTCCCTCGGCAAGCACGTCTACCACCCCCGGCAGGCGCTCAGGTAATACTTATATATGTCCAGTGGAAGCGGTGTCGAGGGACAACAAACTGGAATCAGAGAGCGAGCAGGGCGTGTGCGAGGACGAGGCTGTCGTGTCCCTCGGCAAGCACGTCTACCACCCCCGGCAGGCGCTCAGGTAATACTTATATATGTCCAGTGGAAGTGTCGAGGGACAACTAACTGGAATCAGAGAGCGAGCAGGGCGTGTGCGAGGACGAGGCTGTCGTGTCCCTCGGCAAGCACGTCTACCACCCCCGGCAGGCGCTCAGGTAATACTTATATATGTCCAGTGGAAGTGTCGAGGGACAACTAACTGGAATCAGAGAGCGAGCAGGGCGTGTGCGAGGACGAGGCTGTCGTGTCCCTCGGCAAGCACGTCTACCACCCCCGGCAGGCGCTCAGGTAATACTTATATATGTCCAGTGGAAGTGTCGAGGGACAACTAACTGGAATCAGAGAGCGAGCAGGGCGTGTGCGAGGACGAGGCTGTCGTGTCCCTCGGCAAGCACGTCTACCACCCCCGGCAGGCGCTCAGGTAATACTTATATATGTCCAGTGGAAGCGGTGTCGAGGGACAACTAACTGGAATCAGAGAGCGAGCAGGGCGTGTGCGAGGTTCTCAGGTAATACTTATCACTATACTTCGTTCCTCGCTGCGACCATATATAACATGGACGTCTAACGCCAGCTCAAAAATGCCCCCGAACACAATTGTTCAATTGTGCCAAGATGGGCAGGACATAGTGCTTTTCTTAACACCACGCATATTTCTACGCAACATCTGTGACAAATGTTAATAAAATATAGCCAATCAAAACTTTGACGGACCAATCACAATTATTTTTAAATTGTGGTTAAGTTTGCATAGGTTGACATTGAAATTCATTGCCGTGATGCATTAAAGAAGGGGTCACATTTGTCAACTAAAATTCAGGACAGTTTTTGAAAGGCAATTTACTATGGCGTGCGGCTTCCATGTTTTATTTGTTCGTAGTTTTTCCTACTAAATTAGAGTTATGGTTTTGTTTCAGACAAGCAATAATCGAGTGGCTTCCAGAATTTTCTATACCGAAGACGGCACAGGGACCCGTGATCAAGCCACAACCTCCAGTCACAGGTACCAACAATGTTTTCCCGTATTTTGCTGCCTATTCTGTAAAGCATATTTAAAAAAAAAATTTTTTATTAATTCTGTATATTTATTTAACCTTAATTACACAGTTACAAAAAAAATAAAAGTACAAATGGCGGACTTAATGCCTTAAGACATTATCTACCAGTCAACCATTGGGTCAAACAAAACTTACATTTGGTGCGGAATAATTAAACAGAGAAATAAACATTAAAGTCACAAAACAAGTTATATTTATAAGGTATATGATTGTGTTAGGGAAGTATTTTTTAATTTATATGTATTAGGATGTATTTGTTTTATTGTAGGGATGTATTTGTTAAAAAACAAGTAACTTACATGTTTTACGTAAAACTATTCTCCCAAACTGTGGAAAGTTTATTTGCGGATAAAGCGCGCTCTAAGTTTAAATTTCTGGCCACATTAGTGGCAGAGGGTTAAGGATTAATATTTCCGATCCTTGCATAAGGCACTGGTCTCACCGAGAGCGAGTAAGCTGTGATCTATCGGCTATAGAAACAATAAAAATATAAGCCGTACCGTAATACCGTGTGAACAAAAAAGACACTGCAACTTTTATAGCTGAGCGTGTAACTATAAACAAAGTGCTTCTTATTTTTGCAATTTTGTAGGATGTTCGAACCAATAAAGTAGCTCTTTGCTCTCCCGATTGCAATTTTCTATGGGGCACCTTCTCATTTTGTTATTTGATAAGTAAACCATATTTGTTTTTTTATTTCAATTATTATTAACAAAAATTAGGGGTCGCTACCGAAGTAAGAAGTTCAAGAAAGGCAAAATGATTACTTGATTAGTCGTTTTTTAGAAGATTGCAATCGGGAGAGCAAAGAGCTCCTATATTAATAAATAATAAATAAATAAATAATAAATATCTTGGGACATCTGACACAAATCGACCTAGTCCCACGGTAAGCTCAATTGAGGCTTGTGATGTGGGTACCAGGCGACGATACACATAATAGATAGATACATGTAGATACTTAAATACATAGACGGCCATGACCAAGGGACAAATATTTGAATACACAAATAATGCCCTCGCCAGGATTCGAATCCGGAACCTCCAGCTTCGTAGGTAGGGTCACTAATACGAATTTATCGTTTATCCATATTGGTTCGAACATCTTACAAAATTACAAAAATAAGAAGCACCCTAATAAACATCGCCGTGTCTCTTTTATTTACACGGGAGTGCTTATCTTTTGTTCGTTTTTATAGCCGATAGCTCACTTACTCGACAAGTGGCTAAGTGTTCCGACACAATTATAAGGTCCTAATTTATTAGTTGCAGATATTTTAACACATGATACTTTACATTAAAATAATTAACTTTAAATATAAATTAAGAAATCTTTTCATGTAACTTTTTTGATTTCATTTTCCTAACAAAAAAAAAAAATAATTTCGTCTAAAAAAAAACATCATGTGCATTATCACATGTCACAATAATAACACTGTCTGTCATGTCATCAAACGACACAATCCAACGGAAAATAACATGACATTGACAATCAAGTATTTCATTTATCGACGTGAAGTGGCTTGTTCCAGTTAAGTGGTACGTAAAAGAGGTACTAGAATCTGTTCAATGAGTTTTCATTTAATAATCACATAAACAGGGTGTTTTTACGTAGCAAAGTTGTTTTTCCTTTTTCTCCAAAAAAACATCGTAAAAGCTATAATGTTTCTCGGTTTAATATACTCCAGAGACCGAGTACTATCAGCTGTAAAAATATATGCATCTAATAAATTAGTACCTTATATATTAGCAAATCTCTAATTGTTGCTCATAAAATTTATTTTAAAATGATGTAACCCAAGCACACTAGTGCGAATAATCCCACCATAAAACTGACACGAGCAAAAGTTTGCATTACAGTCCCGCCGGTCCCGATAATCCCGATCCTGCCGTCGGTGAACACGTGCATGTCGCTGCTGACCGCCACCACTACCACCACCACCACCGCCGCCGCCGCCATACCTACCGTGTCCACTTCACAGCTGCAAGCGCTCGCAGACTGCCCCGCTGCCAGACTGGCTCATCAGACGGTTAGTAACTCTCATGGCGACCCTGACTATTTATCGTCACATCGCCTTTCGTCTGTTCTACCTACTTGTCTAACCTACCCGCTCGACTGGTTCATCAGACGGTTAGTAACTCTCATGGCGACCTTGACAACATAGATCACTCATCACATCCCCTTTCGTCTGTTCTACCTACTTGTCTACTCGCTCGACTGGCTCATCAGACGGTTAGTAACTGTCATGGCGACCCTGACTATTTATCGTCACACCGTCTTTCGTCTGTTCTACCTACTTGTCTACTCGCTCGACTGGCTCATCAGACGGTTAGTAACTGTCATGGCGACCCTGACTATTTATCGTCACACCGTCTTTCGTCTGTTCTACCTACTTGTCTACTCGCTCGACTGGCTCATCAGACGGTTAGTAACTGTCATGGCGACCCTGACTATTTATCGTCACACCGTCTTTCGTCTGTTCTACCTACTTGTCTACTCACTCGACTGGCTCATCAGACGGTTAGTAACTGTCATGGCGACCCTGACTATTTATCGTCACATCGTCTTTCGTCTGTTCTACCTACTTGTCTACTCGCTCGACTGGCTCATCAGACGGTTAGTAACTGTCATGGCGACCCTGACTATTTATCGTCACATCGTCTTTCGTCTGTTCTACCTACTTGTCTCGCTCGATTGAGTTATCAGACGGTTACTAAATATGACAAATTGTCATGGCGACCCTGCCAACATTGATCACGTTCATCACCAGAGATCGGATTTTTGTGCGATATCTCTTACTAAATGTCATCAAAATGACGTAAGTCACTAAGACTGTTGCAAATCCATCCGATCTCTGCTCATCACATAACTATCTCTCTGTATGATTATTTCTTCGATGTGGACTGTATTTTTTTTATAATTTAAGTTTTAAAGTTCAAAGTTTTCACGAAACGAAAAGGAATGTGGAACTTGGTGTGGAAGGCTTATCAGCTGTATGAAACACGTACCTTTGTGATCTGCAGAAGATAGCGCAGATCTCGGCTGTAGCGGCTGGTGTAGGCTCCTCACCGTTGGCTCGTTCGAACTTACCTTCGGCAAAGGTTTACCGTTAACCAGCTCCAGCGAGATGCAAAGACTCGTGCTTCCTCCAACGGATCTGCCTTCTTCGACGTTCACACACAGTTGAAAGCAAAGATTTTATACGATAATCAACTGCTCGATACGAAAGATTTGAATACTTTGAATTTACGAGAAAGGAGTACGTGCTATCGCACCGAAAGATTAATGACAACTCATTGAACGTTTTTTTTTTTTTTTTTAAGTTCAAGGCAAGTATGTTGCCAGGCGAAATTATCTAAAACCATGGAACAATTCTAAACATTCCGCCCGCCAAAATACCATGTATTTTACGAGATAATTATATTTTAAACGAGAGGTATTCATAGGACACACCAGTGCATAGTGTTCTAGGTTTTTTGCTATTTAACTACACTTAGATTTAGATTTATTCTACGATATTCAAAACGATACTATTAAACTATTTTTTATTACTTAGTGATTTGGGAGTTAATTTTGTAAAGGTAAGGGACACAGCTTGACTACTGGTCGTTTAAGCTCGCCTGATTCGGTACGAACTGTAACAACGCGACAAATCCCATCAGTCCCTGGATGAAGTTGGATAACTCGGCCAATTTTCCATTTCATGGGGCTACATTGCTCATTGACAATTAGCACGAGCATGCCGACGACAATGTTTTGCTGGTTGTTGAACCATTTGTGGCGTTGTTGCAATGTGTGCAAGTATTCTACTTGCCACTTGCGCCAGAAATCCTGGTGGATCTTTTGTAACAGCTTCCATCGCTGAAGAGGACCCAGTTTCACATCGACCATATTTCCTTCCGGTAATATGGTGAGTGGTTCCAAAGTGAGGAAGTGACCAGGGGTCAACACAGACAAATCGTTAGGATCTGAACTGATAGGCGACAGAGGTCTCGAGTTTAGCATTGCCTCTATCTGAGTTAAGACAGTATAGAACTCTTCAAAAGTAAGTCGCTGTGAACCGATCACACGAGAAAGGTGGGTTTTCACAGACTTCACGCCAGCCTCAGCTAACCCAGAGAAATGTGGGCTACCAGGTGGGTTAAAAACGAAGTTAATTTTCTCTGCGTGCGAAGCCTTAACCATCAAATCTTGTAGCATATTGGATGCACCGATAAAATTTCTCCCTTGATCTGAGATTAACCTGGAGCAACGACCACGTCGAGAAATAAAGCGACGGAGAGCTGCCAGATATGCTTCAGACGTGAGCTCGGAAACGAGTTCGAAATGTATTGCCTTGGTGGCAGTACACACGAAAACGCAGATATACGATTTGTATGTGCGTAGACCACGACCGCGAGCCATACTAATGTCGAAGGGACCCGCGTAGTCTACCGCCGAGGACGAAAAAGGTTTAATTTGATTTATTCGAAACGATGGTAAATTGCCCATCATAGGAGGCGAAGCCACCTTGGGTCGAGAACGAAAGCATTTCATGCAGGATGAAATTACCGAACTTATTGCCCGTTTAGCTGACAAAATCCAGAATTCTTGGGCTAGTAAATTCTGCAGAGTTTGCAATCCAGGGTGCATGAACCGATGATGATAATCCTGAATTATTAACGTCGTCAGCCTATGCTCACGAGGCAATAAGAGCGGATGTTTAACATCGAATGTTAAATCCCCTTTGGAAAGGCGACCGCCCACCCTTAACAACCCAAGCTCATCCAAAAATGGCGACAATTTTCGCAGAGGTTTTGGTAAAGGGTGTGGTGACTTATCTATCGACAAGCAACGAATTTCCGAGGCGAAAACTTGTTCTTGAACGTGTTTTACAAGAAAATGCATAACCCTTAGGATTTCATCAGACGATAAATTTGGTTCGATATTTTTCGAAGTTCGATTTTGCAAATTGTGAATATATCGAAAACAATAGGCGAGAATATGCAATATGCGCTGCAAAGACGAGAACCTATTTAAGATATTGTCTATGAATGCTACATTGGAGGCTGTGAACAGACTATAAATTTTCTGCTCATACGAAGCGGACTGATCAGGAAGGATCTCCGATTGCGGCCATGACTCTTGAGGGTTAGACAACCAGATCGGCCCCGCCCACCATAGCGGATGCTGGATTAAATCAGCTGGAAGTAAGCCGCGGGAACCGCAGTCTGCAGGGTTATCCGAACCAGCAACGTGTTTCCAACAGTCAGGGCGAACATTTTCCTGTATGTGTGTAACCCTATTGGCTACGAAGGTTTTCCACTTTGATGGACACGAACGAATCCAAGTCAGAGTGACAGTGGAATCTGACCACGCATAGATATCATCAAACATGTGAAAATCTTTCAAAGCTTCCCGAAACGACATGACCAAGTCCGACAGTAAGACAGCAGCTAGCAACTCCAACCTTGGTACTGAGCATTTACGGAGAGGAGCCACCTTGGATTTAGCGCAGCACAGGCGCACGACAATAGGACCGTCATTCTGAACGACACGACAATAAATGACAGCACAATAACCCTTCTCCGAAGCGTCACAGAAACCGTGGAGTTGTAGTGATGTAAACGATACAATCATTCTCCTAGGAATGGACAATGAACTCAAATCCGACAGTTGTGATTTGAATTTACGCCATTCTTGAGTAATGGTGATGGGAGCTTCGGTATCCCAATCGACACCAGAGACCCACAGAAGTTGTATTAAATATTTTGCAAAGAATACAACTGGCGATAATAGACCCAAAGGATCAAAGATACGAGCGATGTCCGAAAGAATTGACCGCTTCGTACAACGACAATCATTTAACGATGTTTTAAATGTGAAATTATCTTCCTGTGGAAGCCACGACAGACCGAGAATTTTTAACGACAAATCATGAACATCTTCAAAATTATGAAGTTGCTCAGAATAAAGCTCCGAACCTGGCAAGCTTTCTAGAAATTCAGGACTATTGGAAGTCCATTTACGCAAGTGGAGCTGAGCAGACGACAAGATTTCCACCAGCTGTTTACGTAACACCAACGCATTTTCGACCGAGTCTGCACCTGATACGACGTCATCGACATACGCATCCCTTCCCAACACTGCAGCACCATGAGGAGCACGAGACGAGAACTCTTTCGCCAACTTGGATATACACCAGAGCGCCTGATAAGGAGCACAAGAAACACCGTAAGTCACTGTGAGCAAGCGATAATCTTTCACAGGGTCATCAGCTGATGGCCGCCAGAGGATGCGCTGATAATCACAGTCTTCGAGATCGACAAGGAACTGACGGTACATCTGCTTGATGTCTCCAGTGAACACTATTGCATGCCAACGAAATCTAACTAACAAGTCGAATACATTATTTTGCAGTTTAGGGCCTGGCAGCAATGTGTCATTCAGAGATTTCCCTGCAGAATCCTTTGCACTAGCGTCATATACAGAACGAAGAGGGGTGGTGACAGAGTGGGGGCGTAAAATTCCATGATGTGGTACATAATAAAAGCGACCTTCACACGACAAAGGAGGGTCAACTTCCTCCATGTGACCAGACTCCAAATAGTCATTCATGAAATTGACATAAGCTGTCCGAAAGTGAGGATTTAATTTAAACTTCCTCTCTAGATTTAAGAAACGCTTGAGAGCAATCTCCCGAGAGTTTGAAAACCTGGGTTTGTCCAGAGGGTCGACGAAGGTTAAGGGTACTACCATCCTGCCCTCAGAACTACGATGATATGAAGTTTCCATTTGCTTTTCGCACGACAATTCCGATTTCGATAATATTACTTGTTTCTTAGACTCAACACTTTCCAACTCCCAGAAGCGCTTGATATTATTGTCCAATGACAGACACGACACGAGAAAGCACTCCTTACTGGGACCCTTACGACCGCGAGAACGATATGTGTTAATATCAGTTGAGCATTCGCCCATCACTATCCAGCCGAAAACAGTGCTGACAGCAATAGGTTGATCTTCATTACCCTTGACAATACCAGGTTGAAGCGCTGCAGCGAAAATTTTGACATTAACTAACATATCGATTGGTCCAGATTTATCGAAAGTTGGATCAGCAAGGTCTAAATCCTTAAGATGCCTCCAAGATGAGACATCAAGTGGTTCTGCTGGCATATCAGCACATATTTTAGGAAGCACAAATGCTTCAAACGAAAAGCTACATGAGAAATCACCATTAGAAGGGAATATCTCACAATCAATAACTCCAACAGCATTAGTTGATGTTTGGCCGATGCCATTCACCGAGTCCAATCTATTTTTTATTGGTATTCCAAGTGTCTTTGCACATTTCAAAGTCATGAAATTGCAAGCACTGGCATTATCTATAAGCATTCGAATGGGTACTAATTTATTAAATTTATTTTTAATTAATACAATAGCTGTTGAGAACAAGGCTTGTGAATTCAAGTTTGGAACAGCCAATGTAACTTGAGTACTAGGTGAACTTGTAGGCTCCACCCCATTACTTTTATCAAAATGTAATAAAGTATGGTGTTTGTTTTTACAAGTACCACAGGATACCAACGATTTGCAATTTTTTACCGAATGAGACGGACGACAACAATTAATGCACAATTTTTTCTCCTTCACCTGAGTGAATCTATCAAACGGAGACAATTTTAAAAACTTTGTACACTGTTCTAATTTATGACCTGGAGCCGCACATATGGCACAGGTACTCAAAGGTGGCACGACAAATGATGATGATGATTTAGGCTTAATATTCTTTGCCGGCTTTCCAAAGTCTTCAGATATCACACCCATAGAGTTTTGCAATGCTTGACCACGCTTTTCAATAAAAGAAATCAAATCGTCATACAGTGGTATCTCAGCATTTGAGTGCAGTTGCAATTCGAAGGCTTCTTTTGTGGCCACATCCAACTTTGACCACAACGAGTGGAACAACATGAAATTCTTGTCCGGCAAATCATATTTTGACAATATTTCTAAATTTTCTTTGAATGTTCGACAAACTCTATTTAATTCTGTAGGATTTTTTGACTTCACTGATTCACAGTTCAATAATTTTTCATAAAAAATGGTAGCGATAACCCTCTTTTTATCATAATAAGATTTTAAAGTGTTGTATGCTATTAAATAGTTCTCATCACACAATGGATAATTTTTAATTAAATTAAATGCATGACCACTAACACTTGTTAAGAGGTAATGAAATTTCTCGACAGCGGGGATGTCTTTGTTGTGAATCAAGGAGTCAAAAATCTGTATAAACGACACCCAATGTTCAATTTTAGAGTCAAAAGGTACGATATTTATTTTGGGTAATCTAACACCTACACTAAAATTATTACTGGCACTATTATTTAGAACAGCAGGTTTAAGTTCTTCACTTTTTTCCGTTAAACGTAATTTAATTGATTTCACTAGTTTTTCAAACTGTGACGACACTTCTAATTCATTTGTCCTCTTACCGCTGGGTAAAGAAGCGAGTAAATCAACCTGAAAAGCATGAAAATCCTTCTCGATGTTGTTCACATCTTGTATACAATAACCCTGCAAGTCGGAATTCTGCATATATTCCAATCTAGCAAATGCATAATCGCGACCAACACGATTCTTGTCACAATTTTCCGACTTATCACCGCCACCCATGTTTATTCGAAAGAAAGTATATTTATATATGAATTATTAACTTAAACGAAATAAAATTAAATTAATTTCTCGAACAAACGTGAGAGGAATAGGTTATTTTTAATTTGACAACTACTAAGACAGCAAAACGTCACTGACAATTATGATGCGTTCAGAAACTATTAACTTTGACAATTATGACAGTTGTCTGTCTATCACCATGAACGATTTACGATACGAATGTGTAAATTCCTGAACGTGTAAACGGAACGGAAAAACGCCCTAGCCAAGTGTGTTCTATGCTTACCCTCGAATGTTTTTATTAAATTTGCAACGACTAAATTTTTACGAGAAATGATATTTAATATGCGAAAACAATAGGAAATAACGCGAAAATAACCACGGGCACTTTACAAATTAATTCGGTCGGAGGACCATAAAAATGTATGATTATTTCTTCGATGTGGACTGTATTTTTTTTATAATTTAAGTTTTAAAGTTCAAAGTTTTCACGAAACGAAAAGGAATGTGGAACTTGGTGTGGAAGGCTTATCAGCTGTATGAAACACGTACCTTTGTGATCTGCAGAAGATAGCGCAGATCTCGGCTGTAGCGGCTGGTGTAGGCTCCTCACCGTTGGCTCGTTCGAACTTACCTTCGGCAAAGGTTTACCGTTAACCAGCTCCAGCGAGATGCAAAGACTCGTGCTTCCTCCAACGGATCTGCCTTCTTCGACGTTCACACACAGTTGAAAGCAAAGATTTTATACGATAATCAACTGCTCGATACGAAAGATTTGAATACTTTGAATTTACGAGAAAGGAGTACGTGCTATCGCACCGAAAGATTAATGACAACTCATTGAACGTTTTTTTTTTTTTTTTTAAGTTCAAGGCAAGTATGTTGCCAGGCGAAATTATCTAAAACCATGGAACAATTCTAAACACTCTCCTAGCTGATCTCTCAAAATGATAACATTGTTACGTTGTTTAATAATCAAACGGTTAGTAAGTCGCCCTACAGATTAGCATGGTTGCAAAAATGATAACTGATACTTTATTTAGTTAACGCTCTTTTAAAATTACCTAACAATGCGACCCTGTAAACATTGATCAGTAAATAGGCCACAGATTCATAAGACACTAATATTTTTACGTGTATAATTTGATACTATGTGATGACACTACCTTGGTCGGTCACTATCTGGTCTACTAAGCCATTAGTAAATGCATTGGACAAACTGTGAGCCCGATCCTGCCGTCGGTGAACACCTGCATGTCGCTGCTGACCGCCACCACTACCACCACCACCACCGCCGCCGCCATACCTACCGTGTCCACTTCACAGCTGCAAGCGCTCGCAGACTGCCCCGCTGCCAGACTGGCTCATCAGACGGTTAGTAACTCATTCTCATAAAAGGGGAGCCGAAAACGGAGACAAACAAAAACACCGGCCATTCTCATTCACAAGTTTCATCGACTCACGATGGCGGGTACGCAGCCGCGCCCTCTCATATCTTAAACTACCCACATAACAGTAACAAACTCATGGCGACCCTGACTATTTATCGTCACATCGTCTGTTCTACCTACTTGTCTGCCCTACCGCTCGACTGGTTCATCAGAAGATTAGTAAAAGTGACAAATTTTCATGGCGACCTTGCCGACATTGATCACTTTCATCAGGACGTAGTTACACAATAACGTTCCAACCCACATGAGTTTGTCATTAAAATCTAAACTTTCTGTCAACTGCCAAAGTCATAAATTTTTAAGTCAAACTCATGTGGGTTGGAACGTTATTGTGTAACTACGTCCCATTGTTGCTCAACTCTCGAAATGATAGTACTGATACGTTGTTTAATAATCAAATGGTAAGTAAATCCAACAAACTCATGGCGACCCTGCCAACATAACATTGTTACGTTGTTTAATAATCAAACGGTTAGCAAGTCGCCCTATACATTAGCATGGTTGCCAAAATGATAACTGATACTTTATTTAGTTAGCGCTCTTTTAAAATTATCTAACATGGCGACCCTGTAAACATTGATCAGTAAATAGGCCAAAGATTCATAAAACACTAATATTTTTACGTGTATAATTTGATACATCTATGTGATGACACTACCTTGGTCGGTCACTATCTGGTCTACTAAGCCATTAGTAAATGCATTGAACAAACTGTGAGCCCGATCCCGCCGTCGGTGAACACGTGCATGTCGCTGCTGACCGCCACCACTACCACCACCACCACCGCCGCCGCCGCCATACCTACCGTGTCCACTTCACAGCTGCAAGCGCTCGCAGACTGCCCCGCTGCCAGACTGGCTCATCAGACGGTTAGTAACTCATTCTCATAAAAGGGGAGCCGAAAACGGAGACAAACTAAACACCGGCCATTCTCATTGACAAGTTTCATCGACACGATGGCGGGTACGCAGCCGCGCCCTCTCATATCTTAAACTATCCACATAACAGTAACAAATTCATGGCGACCCTGACTATTTATCGTCACATCGTATTTCGTCTGTTCTACCTACTTGTCTACCCTGCCGCTCGACTGGTTCATCAGAAGATTAGTAAAAGTGACAAATTTTCATGGCGACCTTGTCGACATTGACTCTTATCACTGTAGCTGAACTTTCAAAATGATCACGTTGATTAGTAATCAAATAGTAAGTAAATCCCACAAACAATCATGGCGACCCTGTCAACATTGATCACGCTCATCACCAGAGATCGGAGTTTTGTGCGACATC
>JALPQI010018310.1:0-19998 GCA_025490895.1 Thaumatotibia leucotreta
GTGGTGTAGGGTTAGAACCGGAGGTAGTTTTTTTCTCTCATTCGCTATTTAGTTTAACGATTCAAAAGCGCTCGTTGCTGGACCTAATTGAATAAAGAATATTTTGACTTTGACTTTGACTTTAACGTCACAAGAGATCAACTATAATTAATATATTTGTCATTGCCGTTAAATACAAGTAAATGTTAAAGGCACAGACCGGAACCGGTACCTATTTTAGAAAAACCTCAAAAAAGGCCAATATTTTCAAATGTTTTAAACTCTTTATGTTACTACTCAATATTTTATGTAATTTACATCATCCTATTTTTAAATTACTCCATCAACTTAGAATTTATATACCGAAGAACGAAAACTAACGAAAAATGGACCGTTCTTTTGTATGGAAAAAATACCCGTTTCCGGTCCCTGGTTAAAGGATTATACTGAAATATTTTTTAATTATATTAATGTATTTTCCGCTTGCCTATACATAAATACCGTGAAGTAATCCAGTCCCGCGGTGGTTACGGAATGCGGTCGCCAAATGTAAACATTTCGCTCGCGGTTGGGCAAGTACGGTACTAGTCAGATGTTTAGGGCTTGCTTGCGAAATAGGTTCCTTGATGCACTGGCTATTTTACCTTTTGGACGCCAACGACTGATTGGCACCGCAGGTTCGCCAAAAACCAATGTACACCGTGGGCTCTTATGACCCGAAAGATTTAAACCACGCATATTTGATGTGAACAAACAAAAAATATTATGTGACTTTTGTCTTTTTAGCGAAATAATTTTTTTTTAATGTGTTTTAACATAAAATAGTACATTAGAACACAAGTGCGAAAAACATGATATCGGTGGGGATTGTTTAAAACACGACCGAAGAGAGTGTTTTAAATCTACACGAGTTACGCTTACGAATTCCTTTTTCCTATTATGTATTTCTGTGTCTACAGTACCTATCGTATTTACCTTTAAGATTATAAAATAGTTGTGTTTAATAAGTTTTTACTGTATCAATAGACTATTTAGATTTATTTTTATTTTTTGATTTTTTGCACGTGTCTCGTACGACGTTTTTTAACTAGTACAGATGGCCCTCCGAAGTTTTGGACCTGACGTAAAATGAACCACTTCTCGCACTAGCGCGTAAAAAAGCAACCATCTGTAGTAAAAAGTAAATGTTATTCATAAAACTAGAACTTAAAATGAGAAACTTTTGGCCCATCTGGCTAACCCTAGCAATGCTAATTATTTTCCGAAGCTCATTATGCGGTGATCGGCGCCTGCACATTGCGCGGCATGCGGGTGCATTTGCCTTTTGGGTCGGCGCGTTAATGCGTTCCTATTTTCGACCACTTTTCTGTAATCCTGACACGGTTTTAGTTTAAGAATCTTTTCTCTTCTTGAAGTTTCTAACATATTTATGGATCATACACTACGAACAAATAAAACACGGAAGCCGCACGCCATATTAAATTGCCTTTCAAAAACGGTCCTTAATTTTAGTTGCTAAGTGTCACCCCCTAAAAATAGTTGTGATTGGTCCATCAAAGTTTTGATTGGCTATATTCTATAAACATTGTCAAAGATGTTGCGCCGAAATATGCGCGTTGTTAAGAAAAGCGCTATGGGATGCCCATTTCAGCACAATTGAACAATGGCTTTTGGGGGCATTTTCGAGCTGGCGTTAGACGTCCATGTGATATATGGTCGCAGATCATATAGCGTTCTCGAAAAAGGGCGTCTTTCCTGTAGAAATTGCGTAACTTTATAACGGATCTACAAATTAGATTTAGGCCACATAATTCTTAAGAACCAGATTATATCGGCTTGTATTCATCTAACAAGATAATTATGATTCTAGAGCCCTTAACTTTTATTATGTCCACAGATAATAATATTTGTAACCTAATTCATACAAAAAAATCTGTATGGCCCTTATTTTATGAAGTTTTGATGACAGATGGGCTTTTCTATTTCGTCTCTCTCACTTAAATGGTGCCTCCGTTGCAATAACAGAGATAAACGTTTTACAAAAATTTTACGATTTTCGTGGTTCCTTGTCAAAAGTATAAAATAAAGCCAATGTATGAATATGAATGAACAAATTCAACAAACGGATACGCAATTCTGCAGTCGATAGTACTCGCAACTCGCACATAGTACAGTCAAAGACAAAATAAAGTGTACACAAAAATGTTCAAAAATATGTCCCAGTGCTCTCTAATTCCGTGTAATAAGAACGTCGTAACATATTTATGAGCGGATTTTTTCTTTACTTATTTTTGCACTTGACTGTACAATGAAAATATTTAAGCGACCTACAATCAACTACAATAGAATACCGGCAGCTACGCATAATTACCACAAAATAAGAGAAAGGAAGTATAAACCGCTTCTTAATTTCATGCAAAATTTACATTTCGTATAATTAAGACGTAACCTAACAATAGCCGCAGCACGGAAATGTGCATGTTACCACGCATGCAGGATGCAAGCTTGTATGTATAGGCACTGGTCTCACCGCGAGCTACTAAGCTATGAACTATAAATATATATTACTAAATATATATACTAGGCTATAAAGACGAACAAAAGATAAACGCTAGTTCGCGCTTCGCTCCAACTCACTGGTGATTACAATGCGTTATACCCGCTCGTATAAAAGGATATACGAGCGCTTTACGAGTTAGGGGAATAGTACATTTCGATGCAAGTGCAAAAATAGTACATTACGACACACGTGCGAAAAACAGGAAATCCGAAACGAGTGGCAATGTTTTAAAACACGACCGATAGGGAGTGTTTTAAATCGACACGAGTTACGAATTTCCTTAAGTTCTACGGCAATAAGCAAAACATATGGTACATTATTTACTAGTGCAATAAATAGTGCATTTCGCAAAAATAGGCGATTTTTAAAGCATGACTCAGTAAACGGGCGCATAATCAGCGTTTTTATTTTACGGCTGTTTTTAGTTTTTCATTGTCACTCGACTAGTATTCTCTATCAGCTGTAAGTCTTCGGAACAAAAGAGTGACATTTAGTTTTTTTTTTTTTGCAAATGGTCTATTTATTATATACAGTCACCATCAGATACATTGAAACGGCCACGGTAGTCAAAAATATCTGAACATTCACTTACACATGACTATAGAAGCTTGCCGCGATTTTTATGAGCACTGATGGCGGCTGTGCCTACACCAATTAAAGCTGAGGTTTTACCCTCCCGCATTATTTTCGGATTAAATTAGGTAGCTATGTAGCTACGCAAAATAACACAAAACTATTCATTCGGCACTTAACACAAATTCCAACTAACAATAGTAGGTACCATTCGTACCGATAAATAATTAATGATAGACCTAGAAACGTCTGGAACATTCCGGTACGAAGCACTCGAAACTCAAACAATAAGCGAAACGTTAATACAATAAACTCAATTACAGTAATTACTTGTTAGAGACAGGTATGCAATAAAGACTGTCTATAGAAGAGCGCGACTTACAATAATTATTAAAGATTGAAAGGCATAAACGAGGATTCAGAACCACTTCGTTTTAGAAGGTTCTTTGGTATTAAAACACCGATACCGACATCGCCGCCTTTATAAATTTTTAGACCCGCTAGTATTTTTAGGCAGTTTTGAATTTATGAGCAGCATTTTACCGTCTATCCAATGACGATAAGATTTAAATTGTGATACACTCAAACAATAGAGCCTAAGTCACGAGGGATGTCAAAATCATGTTTATTATAAATCTGAATGTAAGAAATCTTATTATTATTACATATCATTTTGACATGATTTTAGAGTGGCCCCGGATTCCAATTGATTAAGTAGGTTTATACTTTGCTTGTTTTGTCAGTCAAATAGTTTCATTCCGTATTACTTAAAGCACAACGGTAAAACTAAAATCTATAAAGACCCTTAGAGTGGTTTCGCATTACGTCCTATCCGAAACCGATCCGAAGATCCGAACCCGTGAAAATATGGTCGTAGTAGCCGTAGAACTATTTCTAAGACAATTTACGTACTAGATCCGGTCTCGGATCGGACTAGGGCGTAAAGCAATGTCTGAATTCGGTCCGAGATTTCTAGATCCATATTATTTTCATGGGTTCGGATCAGGTATAGTGCGAAACTCCTCTTACTCATCTCGCGTTAAAAAGGACTTTGCGTGATGTAAATTTTGTATCGCCAGTCTATATTATTAATTAGTCGGCGTATATTAGTACTGCGTAGTAGAAACAGCTAAAGTAACAGGTGAACAAATATCGATGATGACGTCGTTTTAATGTACGAATCGAAGTATTAAAGTTGTAAGTATATCCAAAAACAATTATCGAATAGGATGTAACGTAAGCTAAAACTTTGTTTATGTGTATAAACATACATAATTAAACGGTTAAACTCACGTGTATTTTTAGTCACGTGCGTGACATGTTTCGGAGAGCCTAGGTCTCCATTATCAAGCACTGAGCCCGTGCTCACGCTTCCCGGCGTTAGTTTATGTATAGTTCGGGAAATATCATTTGACCGACTCTTATCTTACTTACAGCCTTTTGTTGTGGATCATTAACAATAGGAAAGTTCTAGATTGCTGATTGTCTAGTAAGTGTTAACGCAAAACAAAAGGTCCTAAGTAAGATAACAGTCGGTCAAATAATATTTCCTGAACTATACCTATATCATAGTTTTGGCAGCACCCTCTGCAGAATTCGCAAATTCCAGCAGGCCTAGCCAAGATGATATTCTGCAATCGTATCTATACGATAGTTACGATACGATAAGCGATACGTAAGAAATGTATGAGAATGACAGATTCGTACGAGAAGTCACATGACCATTTCCATACATTATTATGGTCACGTGACTTATCGATTATCGTATACTATAGCAGAATCGCATCATGCTAGGCCTGCAACTGCAGTAATAGTACATTGTGCATCAAGGGAGGTAAGTACGGAAATACTAACGAGAGTGTTAGAAGCCCGACGCCGTCAGGCGGAGGGCTTTTATGACTCGAGTTAGTATTCCGCTTACCTACCGTGATGCATACAATGTTTTTCATCACACTTGCCGACAAAAAAATAAGTTTTAATAACAAAAAAGTTAACTGACATTTCTATTACTCCCTAGGGAATATCACTTTTCTATTACTCCCGCTACGCACGCAAGCAATGGCGCGCTTAGACAGCAAGTGTGATGAAATGTAAATTATTTATTTATTACTTAACAACGTGTGAATTGGAAAATATATTCAATGTTATTGAAATTGATTTTTTTGACGAAATAATTCTCACATAAGTCGCCATTAAAAGAATAAGATAATCATACGAGTGCTATTTATGGCACTATAATGTTTATAAACATTAAAACATGTTTTCCTCAAAAAAATGTTTTGAAGGTATTGGTATCGAATTTGTGCGACATAAAATATATATACGCGCGTATTTTACAATATTTTAGCGAAAACTGCCAAATAGACAATTTATTTTGCTGCCTTTCCTAATCACAATCAGATTATTTTAAAGTAAAACATTATCTCCAATTTTTGTTCTTTTTTGGTAATACCTAATGTTCTAACAGTAGGTAATTCGTGCTTTAATTCTAATTTCTCATTATATTCGTAGAAATACCGCCAAAGGCTTTAACATATATGAGATATTCAGTAAGCATTTCCTGATGTTAAACAACTATTCAACAAGCAATTATATTCATAAATTCGTCATAATAGGCCGCGATAGGCATCTAAAGGAACTTCCTTAAAGATAAGCGGGAATACCAAATTACACTTTAAGTAAGCAGTCATCTTATTAACTAGCCAAGTATGTAAAACAATTGTGTTGTATTAAGTCATTGGTGTAATTGAGTAAATCAACTTTTTCTGAACATTTTTGCCATGGTCACGTCGCCTGAGTCACGCTGGTTTTATGCAAAATTATGCTACTTAAATAGTGCAAACATGCTTGTAGATAGTTCATGTCTGTACTGTCTGTAGGTGGCCCATTAAGGAAAGGGCTTATTAATATTAACACCAGAAACATGTTTGCATAGTTTATGTAGCATAATTTTGCATAAAACCAGCGTGACTCAGGTGACCGTAACTATGTCAATAACAGACAAAAAAAAATTTATACTACTGCGAACTTCGAAATCAGCAAAATTCGAGGATTAGTCTCTGTCACTCGAAGGCTTCATTAGAGTGACAGGTGAGGGTATAACAAAATTAGCAATGATCAATTTAAGAACCCATTCAGTATCGTATTCTGGTTTGGAAAAGCAGGCGATAACTATTTTTTTCGCCACTTTTTATGCTATCGCCTGTATACTACAACATTATACACATGAGATATAGAAGCCATAAGTAAAAAAGTGTTTACGTACGTATTTATGCCGTTGACTATACCTACATACAATCTAGTATAAACAGACGACGCTTAAAGTTTTGTCGCACAAATCTTGTAAACCGTCAATCTCACACAAAATCTGTCACGTAACGTAACTGCATTGTCATGTCAAAAACCTCTACCACACAACACGAAGTAGCCGTAACTTAATTTCAATACAATAATGTTGCGAATAACGTGTCATCAAATTTCACTTTACAGGTTTGTTATGACATGCGCCATACATGAAACCTCATAATTACACGTTTTATTCAGGTTATGTGGATTATTAGCTAACAAGGAACTGACGGCCACAGTACAATAAATAGTATCTACTAATGTACAGTACGGACCGTTTTGGCCGTGTGGTGACGGCAGTAAGAATACACATTTGTCACCACCCCAACTCCCGCGGGTGTCGTAAGAGTGGACTACTTAAGGGATTAAAGTGTCACTGAACTGACCATTATTTGATAAAAGAATGATGATGGGCAGCAGCGTCATCAAAGGGGACACATTACTGCGACCGCTAATCCGCTTGCCCAGCGTGCCGAAAATGGGCATTTACCTCCTAAAGAGTCTATACGCATAGTTAATAGGAGAGGCCTACATGCAGCAGTGGACTAACGTAGGCTGATGATGTGATGTGACAGTACCGATATACTCTGCCTCCCACCGAAAGGGCGGCCCTCCGCTCCGGTGACCGCACAGTTACCCTATCATGTCTTATCTTATCTCATCATAATAGAAATGAGAAGATCATAAAATAGCAGAATCATTTATTTGGCACTAGTCCAAGGCAGCCTCTGTAGCCTAGTTGGTAGTGACCCTGCTTACGAAGCTGGAGATTCCGGGTTCGAATCCCAGCGAGGACATATTATTTGTGTATATATTTATCACAAATATTAGTTCCTTGGTCGTGGCTGTGTATGTATTTAAGTATTTATATGTACATATCTATCTGTTATATATGTCGGAGACATGCTTCAGTTGGCGCAGACGTGTACGACATGTCGAGTCATCGAACGTCTGAATAGTCTTATTTACAATAAGAATAGTCTTATTCGCAATGTTTACATTTAATTTGTTAAGAGTTATAAAATCTAGAAAACGATAAGCAATGTTTTGCTTGAGATGTTCTTTGCTTGGTCCATGTAGGTAGACATTAAACGTCATGTTGGTATCTACCCGCCTATGAAGGAGGTAGTTTGGGAGTTGACGGTATAAAAGGTCACTAGCGCAGTATTCATGGATTCATTCTTGATTTAGAGTTGGAATAAAGCATTCCAGGGTTGAGTAAATGATGCATGGACGCAAGCTAATAACTCTCCAGTCGTTTTCTATCAGTATAGTTTATAGTGTTGTAAGTCTTGTTTTAAGTGTGTACTTGTTGTGATTATTTAAAGTTTGGAAAATGTAAGACCGTCTGAGTTTCTTGCTGGTTCTTCTCACGACAGAGGTTTATCATTTGTGAACCAGTATAATAAAAGATTGTAATTTACCTTGTGTTTGGTTATGTGCGTCCATGCATAGTATACACCTTTGTAAGTAGATACGATCAGTAGCTAGGAATTGAATATTCGCCATCCCCCGTTTTCGGCTGTCCTTCTGACATCAGAAAGTGGGATGTTGACTAATCGCCTACAATAAGTGGTGATGGTAAATGTGCCACACGTAAAGAGTGAGGTTTGAAATCATCGACAGTCGGTAAGGTTGAACTATCGTTACTATTTTATTTGGTGTAAGGTGTAAACTACTCGTATCTTTTGAAGCAAAGTCTGTTTCGAGACGTAATTTGAGATATCAAGTTAGTTTTTTTTATGGAATTTCTATTGTTGCAATACGTGTGGGTAGGTACCCCACCCACTTCACAAAAAAAAACAGTAATTCGAATAATTTCAAAGAATATCATGGCTCATACTTGTTACTTTTCTGATTTTTGAAATACTAGCAGTTCTGAAATACGGGCTGGTAACCCGTGGTTTTATTTTGTGGTCTACCAAAAATTGATTAGAGATTCTTATAGCCTGTTTTTTTAACTTTTCTATGCGTGTGAAATTTATGTTACAGAATGTTTCGTGATGATTTCGTTCGTGATGACACTGATGACTATGTTGTGGCAATGAAACGAGCTCAGAATGTTTCAATTTCAAGAACAACACATTCATAGCAGCCAGAACTTCCGTTCAGGATGACTATGCTGTTGCGATGAAACTACTACAATTTCTGAAACGTCCAGGAAATTAAAGAGAATAAAGACTCCAGGTCTTCGGGAGTTGCTTTTTGAGCAATGGAAATAAAAGGACAGGTTTCGTTCCAATTGTTTTAATGCAAAATTCAAAGCAGTCATTTAAAGAAATGACAGTTTGACATTTCTATTTTTAGCGTGAAGTTTTTATGTTCTCAAAAAAGTTTTATTATCAACGAGATTAACTTGGTTGTAATAAAGTGAAGCCCATTATTATTTTATTACAAAGTTAAAAAAAATACCAATACCCTAACCTCAACTTTTTATTTTTGTGATCAGGTTAAGTTGAGAGCTCGCGTGCAAAATATCTCTGTCATAAAACTGATACCGTACAATTTGATGATTACAGTTCAACATGGTGAATTGGAGCGAGCTGCCGGCCTGCGAGTTATTGCTGTCATCATGTCCCGACGGCGTGCCAGAGGCTGATGACCGGTGTCGCTGCTGCCTACCGTGAACACGTGGTGCAGCGCGTGGTGTAGACACGTTGTCAATCCGGTGAGGAGTTCACATTTTGTTGAGCTATTTGAGCCCTGAGCTAATGTTGTTGAGTCATCGAGGGCTTCTACCCTTTCGATTCTATAGAGTTAAAACTTGAGCAAGAAATGCAACATTAAAACTAAATAAGACAGCGATAACGTAAGGTTACGCAAGTTTGTTAAAGACTTTATTAAAGTTTTATTAAACGCATTGAGATTTATTTTAACAATATCTGATATAGGATGATGGTGATGATGATGATGATGATGATGATGGTGGTGGTGATGATGATGATGGTGGAGATGGTGGTGATGATGATGATGGTGGAGATGATGATGATTATGATGATGATGATTATGGTTATGATGATGATGGTGGTTATGATGATGATGGTAGTTATGATGAGGATGGTGGTTGTGATAATGATGGTGGTTATGATGATGATGGTGGTTATGATGATGATGGTGGTTATGATGATGATGGTTGTTATGATCATGATGGTGGTTATGATGTTGATGATGGTTATTATGATGATGATGATGGTTATTGTGATGATGATGGTGGTTATGGTGATGATGATGATAATCATTTCTTATTATTTGGACCGTCAATAGTTTCGGTTTGACTGCCTTAGTTCAATTAAAATGGTGGGTACTAGAATTAGTCATTATAGTTTGCAATCGTATAGTTTGCAATCGTGGAATGAAACTATTTACATTTTTGTTGGGTTCAGTTTTCTCGGACTACATACACCATTTATCATTCGTGGTCGTAGGTGTAAAATCGGATCTATTTTTCCGTCTCAGTGCGGGCGGCCACGACTGTGAGTGGCGTGCGTTTGGTTTAATGGTGTAAGTGGTCAATGCGTTTTGATTGTCCGGCAGCCATGGAGGTGGTTGTTAAGACTCTATTGCTCGGTGTAGCATCTGGAGTATTGTAACTGCTGTGAGTACTGCAACCCATTTGTTGTTTTTGTTGAAGTGAAGTGTTTCATTTTTGCTATTGTAGAACTATGTCGGTTACTAGCTAGTAAAGTAGTAAGTACATTGATAGACTTGCTAGTCTGTTTCAAATGTGAATGAAGTTTATTTTAATTCCCTTAGTTGATTAAATGAGTACCTAAAGAAAATATGATACTGCATTACGGCATTTAATTTTTTATTAACTATTTTAAATGCGAAAAGGGTAATTGTTGAGTTTAATGAGTTCTTATGTCATTTGAGCTTTCAATAGACTGAGAGCAAGTTCGATGGATTGAGCGTGATCTAATAATCGTATCGGAAGTTCCGGAGCATGTAAGACGTGCACGTGGACTGCTTTTTGTGTGCAGTATACTCTTTGCGAGGAGTAGCACTTACGCGGCTGAAATGGTTAACTTCTGATGGGTTATTGGATCCTAACGAGCCCATGGACAGGAATTGAATCGGGTACATGGTTATGGTGTAACCTGGTTGAGTAACTTACGTTTTTGTTTGAGTCGAGGGATTGACTCTTTAGTTTAAATCATTTTGACTTTTAATTGGTAAAACTGAACTTGGTTTTCAAGAAATGTAACTGAGTGATATTTGATGACGTGATGATAGATGTGAATTGTTGGTATACCGTTACGTTTTGGGGGTAAAAATGAGCCGGGGTGTTAATTGCCTAAAGACTGGCATGATTTTTGACATTGTCTTATCAAAATCCCAAACGTGATGACGAATGTTGTAAATCGTATGTTGGGCAAAGTAATAAGTTGGCTTCAGGGTATGCCCACAGTCAGTTTGGTGACTGTGGATGGTTTTCGTACAATCATGTGATGATTGTAGACAGTGTTCCTGCGTACCTAGCTAAGGTCATGGATGAAGTGTGCCTACAGTATTATGGTGACTGTAGATGGTATTCCTGCGTACCTCGCTGAGGTCGTAGATGAAGTGTTCCTACAGTATTAATGGTGACTGTAGATGGTATTCCTGCGTACCTTGCTAAGGTCGTGGATGATGAGCTTGCCAACAATGATGTTAAGAGTTAAAGTGTGTTCTTGCAAACTTTATTTACTCAGGTCAGTCAGTTAAACTCAGGTCAGTCAGTGACTGCGCTGAAGGTTATAGATGTGTCCGTGTACTTTACTCGGATAGCGGGTGTTTTGTGACATGTTGATGACTGTAGATTGTTTTTCTGTGTACATTGCTGAGGACGATGAGTTTGCTTACAGTATTTCTGATAACTGTTGGTGGTATACCTGCGTACCTTCCTAAAGTGGTGGATGTGTATAGAGTCACATTGACGATTGTAAGATGTTCCTACGACCCTCTAACAAGTTATAGAAGAGGAGTGTGAAATGGTCGTGTGTAAAATTGTTTCAAATTTGATTTCGTAAAATGTAACAGTAGTCATTTCTATCCCATTATGTATTGAGGTCAGAATGGGTCGACCGTACCAGAGGCTTGATCGTAGCCGTAACCCGATGCGTCTGCCTGTGAGTAGTCCGTGGGTACGCAGTGCGCGGCAGGCTCTGGCGGAGGTCGCGTTTTAGAGTAGTGTCATAGGGTTAAATCAGCGATCCCTTGGGGATGCGCGTAATGTGTGTGGTTATGTGATAACCAATAGGCCACGAAAGAGATTATATTCTACCGAAAGTTTTCTGTAATGTTTTACGTAAAATGTGGCTAGGAAAGCCAGATGGTACTTGTTTGCTCTTGAACTTTAATTGGTGGTAAATAATTGACCATAAGTGATCCCAAATTCAGTTGCAAAAATTAAAATTATTGTTTTTTGAGTTGAGATGATTTTACGTAGACAAATAATTTGGTCAGGAGTGACCGAGTGGTAACAAAGACTACTGGTGTACGTGTTTGTTTCAGATACAAGCGAGGACGCTTGTCTTGTCAGTATGGCCGTGTCGGAGACATGCTTCAGTTGGCGCAGACGTGTACGACATGTCGAGTCATCGAACGTCTGAATAGTCTTATTTACAATAAGAATAGTCTTATTCGCAATGTTTACATTTAATTTGTTAAGAGTTATAAAATCTAGAAAACGATAAGCAATGTTTTGCTTGAGATGTTCTTTGCTTGGTCCATGTAGGTAGACATTAAACGTCATGTTGGTATCTACCCGCCTATGAAGGAGGTAGTTTGGGAGTTGACGGTATAAAAGGTCACTAGCGCAGTATTCATGGATTCATTCTTGATTTAGAGTTGGAATAAAGCATTCCAGGGTTGAGTAAATGATGCATGGACGCAAGCTAATAACTCTCCAGTCGTTTTCTATCAGTATAGTTTATAGTGTTGTAAGTCTTGTTTTAAGTGTGTACTTGTTGTGATTATTTAAAGTTTGGAAAATGTAAGACCGTCTGAGTTTCTTGCTGGTTCTTCTCACGACAGAGGTTTATCATTTGTGAACCAGTATAATAAAAGATTGTAATTTACCTTGTGTTTGGTTATGTGCGTCCATGCATAGTATACACCTTTGTAAGTAGATACGATCAGTAGCTAGGAATTGAATATTCGCCATCCCCCGTTTTCGGCTGTCCTTCTGACATATATATCGTCGCCAGGTAACCACATCACGAGCCTTAAATTGAACTTACCTTGGGACTAGGTCGATTTGTGTAAGATGTCTCAATATATATATAATATGTATATAATTTATTTCATTTGGCGAATATTGGCACGTTTACATTACTCTAAGCCAAAACAAGGTGTTTCATTGCACAATAAAATGATGTCACACGCAAACATCTTTTGTGGGCACACCTTTCGTTCGTCGCGCGTAAACCTACATACGTCAATTGTCGAAACAACATGGTAGACCACAACACGTATGTTGTGCCCGAGACAAGTCCAGATAAAGACTTTAATTATTTATTGCGCACCATAAGTTAAATTAAATACATCAATAAACCACTTATATTATTAAACACTTATTTTTATACACGGCTATTGCAATACATAGATAAAGTCTTATATAATGATAATGGAAAATCTCTATATTTTATTCTATTAATATGTAAATTGTCTTCTCTTTTACTAGCTTGCTGCGCTCAACAGGGTCCACACTAAGTTTTATTAATTAAATAGCTGCTTATAAGTTTTTAACTTATCTTCAGATAATACCTTGTAAACTGTGTGGAAGCAATAAATGACTGATGCATTGAGTAGGTATCATGTGAGTTTGTCTATCTAAACTTTCGAATGTCCACTATTGTCTACTCAATTTCTCAAAGGTTTGCTGGAAGAGATCCCTTAAGCCTTTGTACCTAGATTTCTTTATAACTATGTTGTAACTTATTTTGTGTACAATCAAGTGACTACTACTAAGACTGTTCTAAAAAAAAAAAAAGCGTGGCAGATGATTCAAAGCATTTCCTAGCATAATTATGTCTCTGTCATTCCAATGACGCCTTCATTGCAGTGACCGAGATAGATGTTCGGTTCGGAATTTACTATTTTCGAAACAAAGATAATCATAAGCACTATGACATTCAACAATATTTCAGTTGTTGTCGTAGTTTGACTCTCTATATTATTTGTCTCTAGCATGTTTTGTATGAGTGTAGACGTCAGTGTATTGATCGGTTCGTATTGTCACATGGGAGCCATAAACGCATTGAAAGGCTTTGTGCATGGAAGGTACTTTTGCGAGTTTGCGATGGCTATTGCCGCAAGTAGTCAGTAAGTTTAGTCGAAGTATTTGAATGTTTAGCACTTTTATGTTTAGCATTAAAATTGCTCGACTGTGCAATGTGCAATACGTATAGAGCTGACCATATTTTTTGCCATCTCGTCATGTAAAATCTGTGTCGACATTTTAAAGTTTATTTTACATACACATACATATTTAACTGAAGCCTATCTCAGTCCACTGCTGGACATAGGCCTCTCCTAAATTCCTAATACCTGTGTGTATGAACGCATTAGGAGGTAAATGTTCATAATCGCCATGCTGAGCAAGCGGGTTGGCGATCGTGATTCTGAGTAGAATTGTACATTTTCATAGTTTTGAATGTATGGATTATTTCTACCCAAAATCACGAGCTTTTTCGATCCCAAAATGAAAACAAAATGTCCCAAAATTTCCATACATTTTCCACATTTCTTCTTTTGTTACCGCCATTACAAAGTATATTGAAAATGGAAGCAAAATAAGAAAAATAAGGATAACCCAAAATTTACCTATAAATTCAACATTATGAAAATGGACAAAATAAATAGAAATGTTCACCTACTGAACCACTGTCTCCACTGCCGGGTTCGCTTAAGCCTACTGGGTAGTGGTTATATTTAGGCAGGTATTACTTTCCGTTTCCAAAAAACTTCCAAAGTATAACCATTACACCTGTGTATAGAGATATCTTCAAAAAGTTACATAAGGACATTCACACGACTTATAATGAAACCTGACGCCATTTTTTGCTCCCATTTTCAAGTATGTCCAGTTTATCGTAACACTTTCTCCCCTATTACGTTACTTTACGTAACAATGCATGGCTCATTTTCTTGATCCTCCATGTATGTCGATAACAAGGAAACATTACAATTCGATGGTTCATAGTTATTGGAGTAGAACCAAAAATAAATAGGTACCTTCTCTTAATACCTAGGGACTGGAACCCGTCATTTCAAGTAATATGATAGCGTTTTGAAACAGTTAAACATATTGTTGACTAATAAGAACGATAAACAAATAAGACTAATTCAGGTAAAACGGGTACCTATAAGTGGGCGTCTTTACCTATAGAGACTACATCTTTTTAGGTCTCCGTAGTCAACCAATAGCCAAACGGCATTAACTAAAATAGGCAATAGGCAATAGCTAAAAAGTGGTGTAATACCATCAAGATCAAGATCGCTTGTGGCTCCAAAAAACATTAACGTAAAAAAAATCCTTTTTTCCTAATCGAAATACGATAATATTGTTGCTTGTTATTATTATTCAATTTCAATTTATTCAAAATCAATTTTAAGGTTTTCGTTATTTATGCATGTTAGTTGTAAGATGTACCACGAATGTTTGAAAAAACAAGTCCCGCCAAGTTTCTTACCGGTTCTTCTCGGGTCAGCGATATAGGGTTAGAACTTAGAACCGGAAGTATTTTTAATACTTAGACCATTCAAAAAAGTTTGTTGCTATTCCAATTTTATTTGAATAAAGAATCATTTTACTTT
Organism: Thaumatotibia leucotreta; assembly: GCA_025490895.1. NCBI lineage: Eukaryota > Metazoa > Arthropoda > Insecta > Lepidoptera > Tortricidae > Thaumatotibia > Thaumatotibia leucotreta. The sequence continues at coordinate 15,257 of JALPQI010018310.1, forward strand.
GACTTTGAATAAACATGCGGAGGATACCAAATATACGGAGAAAAAACATTATAATTTTACTATGTATGTATATCTTCTAAAGACGGGTAAGTTAAGGTGCGTTCAAACTAAAAGAGCATTCGCTGTTCTAACCTCCCACTCTACGAAATTCGATCGGTACACAAAACGCGATTGGTTGATTTCGTAGAACGGGCGCTAGAACATCGAATGCTCTTTTGGTTTAAACGCACCTTAAGTCGAACGCAGTTAAGAGTATAGGTACGTGGATAAAACAAACACCTCATACCGTTGAAGTAATTATGACGGTTACGCTAAATACAGTAATTATTATGTATTAGTTATATGTATTAGTTATTTTATATGTATTCGCTATTCTAACCCCCTACTCTACGAAATTCGATCGTTACACAAAACGTAATTGGTTGATTTCGTTGAGTGGGGGATAGAATACCGAATGCTCGTTTGGTCTGACTGAATGCACCTTCACACGCCGCCGCTTAGAATACGTAGGCGGCCAAAGCTCAAAGTGTTTTTTTTTATATTTGTCCTTTTTTTCTGTTACGGAAGCCACTTGTTTCGTTCGTCAAGCGTATAAAAATTAAAAAAGCACAGACCAAACCTTAAAGTAACATTTTACGATCCGAAAATCAGCAATGATACAGAACGTACAATTGCATTCATTACAATAGCAATCATTACTCATGCGTGTCTAATTGATAAATGCTTAATAAGTCATTACTATTCGATGCAATCCTAGCCGTTCCCAATGTGTCTTCGATTAGATGCAATCGATTGATACATTGATAAGATAATCGGTAGCTACAATAGAATTGACTTCTGTATTGATGAAACGTGGTGCGGTCGAATGAGCATGGTTATACAAATTGAATGCAAATGATTTCATCGGCCATGTAATTGTGAGAAACGTACTCGTAGTTGTTATTTAGTAATTATAATTTCCCTGTTTAAAGTGTTTCCATGTTTTACATACAAAAAAACAGTTGTTTTATAACACTATCTAACAAAGTCCATCATTAGAAAAAGACAGCAAATTAAAAAAAATGTAGGCGCGAAGAGTTGGCTGTCCATAGAAATAAATAAATTAATTAATATCTTGGGACATCTTACTCAAATCGACTTAGTCCCACGGTAAGCTCAATTAAGGGTCATGATGTGGGTTGGGTACCAAGCGACGATATATATAATAGATAGATACATATAAATACTTAAATATCATGTAGGTAACAAACCTTGTAGGTATTCAAAATGTGTTTCATTTCCAATCTTCGTTGTTCTATCTACTGGAGGCGTTAGAATATGTAATACCTACAAGCCCCGTTAGCCTCCGTAGCCTAGTTGGTAGTGACCCTGCCTACGAAGCTGGAGGTTCCGGGTTCGAATCCCGGCGAGGGCATTATATGTGTATTTATTTATCACAAATATTTATTCCTTGGTCATGGCTGTCTATGTATTTAAGTATCTATATATTATGTACGTATCTATTATATATCGTCGCCTGGTACCCACAACACAATCCTTAATTGAGCTTACCTTGTGATTAGGTCGATTTGTATAAGATGTCCTAAGATATTTTATTTAATACATTATACTATTAGTTACTAATTAAAAAGAAACATGCAAAAATTCTGAAGAGACAAGAGAGAAAGTATCATAATGGGCTATAAACGCCCTAAAACTCAGCAATAAAGCCACAATTAAAATATTTTGTAATAACCATTAGTAAAAAGTAAACCGAGTACCAAACTAAAAACCCAGTTAGAGTGGGCTGCTTTACTTTCATTTTCCCATGAATTCATAGAAGTAGTCAAAAACGTCAAGAGGAAATATATTAGGTGTGTTACCTACTTAGCGTCCCGTTTCCTTAAAGGAGCAAATTTTGACACACTTTTCCCAAACCTCATAAAAATATGTGAGCTTTTTGCTTTTTAATGAAAACATCCCTCTTTGTCGCTTGCAATAACGCCGCTAAGACATTAAACTCGTCATAAAAACTATTTGGATAACTTCGTAACACAAATATATGACATTAGATTTTGTTTCTACTAAAGCCCTATACATATAAGTAGGTACGTTTTAATTTTCAAATTGCTCAAATGAATTGATTTATTCAGTAGGTACAAGATAACAGATTTGGACTCTATATCTATAGTTACATATGATTTTTAGCAATATACGTAAAATATGATACAAAGATTTTGAAATGAGACGGGACGAGTAGGTAATGTTAAGTTTTATTTACGAGTAGGTTATACAAAAATAATGAGTTAATCATGATAGATACTTTGATTGATCACAAATACGCACTCGACCAAAAAAAAACATTCTAAATATTTCATCGATTACTCGAACGTCGATAATCGATTTCAATAATTCAAGGGCGTGTCGCTGTCATCGGTTCCCATGACAGATTGCGTCAGTTTCCGATTCACTTCCGATTGTGATCAAATGACAGCGAATGGTTAAATCGGTACCTAATGTATTCATTCCGTTACTAGCCAGTTTTTTTTTTTCATTTTTTTTCTGCTTGTAATGTTGGCTTCCTTGAATTAGAACGAGGTTATGTTTGTTTGTGTTATTTTATTTACCTTATTTTGGTTATTTATTAACTATACTATACCTAATGTTAACCACTTGTATAGTTCATGCGTGATCTCAACACAATAATTTAAATTTATGGGTATTATTTCTGAGAATGACTTTTAAATTGGATTAAAAAAAGATGTTCCAATAAACATAATCAATGCTCAGAGTCCAACTTATACTGAGTGACATCCTTTTTGGAATAACAACTACATACCTGCCGCTTGTATTTTTCTTTCATAGTTTTAAAGTGCTTGTGTCGTTTCAATGAGGGTTTTCTCGAAAACGTATGCCACTAGTTGGCGCCACTTAGCCGTAAGGTCCAACTAAGAAACACAATTATCTAGCCCCAAAGAATAAATAACTAGAAGGTATTTTTATTTCTTTATACAATTTTATTAACTCATACAAAAGATTTAAACACGAAACTATAGGCTCTTAGAATTTAGACAAGTTTCTGGACCTGACGCCTCAGTGCTGCCGCCCTGGTGAACGTCATTTCAGAAAACCCTCATTAAAGCCATTTCCACTTTATTTTAGCCAAAACAATCCGAATACCTAGCTAACTTCAGACGAAAATTAATTAATCTATCTATCTATCTATCTATGACTGTATTCATTATACAATAATGAATAAAGTCCGTGGTACAATCTCGGTCAAAAATATGCAATGTGCCAAATTATATACACAATCCTATTACTATAAGGTCGTTTATGGGTTCATATTTCTTGCTTTCTTGCATTTTACTTTGACCCATGCATCACAAGATTTCTCCCTATCTCCCACGAACCTCTCGAGATTATTATTTCCCTATTGTACAGTAGAGTTCTTGAGTGTGTAGATTGTTTTCCTTATTGCATTGGGTTAAGGTGCACTATGGTATACATATTTATAAAATACGCAGTTGTTCGCGAACATACGCGAACTCCGTCGCCGGCGGTCACCATTGACCACCTTTTAGCGACGGGCCTTTTCGAGGTTACGTTTTCACATGCCACTAATTGGTGACAGAGTCTTGACTCTACTATACCAATAGCATCGACCACTTACTCAATCGCTATTTTTGGAAAACTTTAAAAACATGTTTTTTGCCATTTGTTTACTTGTCTCCTACACATAAACAAATATAGTGCTTCTAACATATTATGATGTTTCTTCTTTCTATGAATTCTTCATATTTCTGGATATAAATGAATGGGCGCTTTCGTCACTGATCTCTTTTATTTACTCGGGAGCGTGTATCTTTTGTTCGTGTTTATAGCCGACAGCTCATAGCTTAGTAGCTTGCGGTGAGACCAGTGCCTTCATGTCCATCAAACATTTGAATTATTATGTATCAGAATTCAGATTTCAAACCAAGTACTTTCTTGTTTACAAAAGCAAATAGAAACTGGTGCATGAAGCTATAAGTATGGAAGAAAGCCTTAAAGATTTACAGACAAATTATTTTTGGAGAACAAAGTCTTTCTAAGTTACGAAATCTAAATATACTTACTTATAATAAGATTATTATTACGATTTTTTTTTAAGTTTTGTTTGAAACCTCTTCTGAATTACAGCTGATCTCAGTTTATTACTGAATTAATTACGTCCGTATTTTGTGGAATAACTCAAATACTTTTATTAAATATTTTTTGAGTTGTGTATTTCAAGTAGTTTCACTGCTATGTACATTGTACATTAAATATTAGATGTCATAACATAATATATACCAAAGGAAAATATTTTACCAACGCCGGAGGTAAAATTTGAACCCACATCCTCAGCTTTTGCGGCTGATGCCTAAACCACTCGGCCGCCTAATTAGGTCCGTTAGTTTGTCACCAAAAATACGAAGAAACTAAGTTATTCTTGTTATCACCTTGGAATGTACATTTCAGTTTCATGTAACCATGAGGCCGATTTCACCCTAAAACTTTATAACCCTCAAAAATTAGAAAACAATCTAAAGGTGCGTTCAAACCGAAAGAGCATTCGCTATTCTAACCCCCCACGAAATTCGATCGTTACACAAAACGTGATTGGTTGATTTCGTATAACGGGGGATAGAACAGCGAATGCTCTTTTGGTTTGAACGCACCTTTAAATACATTTTGAATTTCGTTCGCGTGAGAAATAACAGAACAAGTCTATTTGGAAT
>JALPQI010018311.1:0-33897 GCA_025490895.1 Thaumatotibia leucotreta
CGTCGCCTGGTACCCACATCACAAGCCTTAATTTAGCTTACCGCGGGACTAGGTAGATTTGTGTAAGATGTCCCAATATATTTATTTATTATTTATTTATAATTAATCTTTTTTCGGAAAAAGTTTTTCGACGTAACTCGTCATAAAACTTTTTTTTGATGACAATGCTACCACAATGTGTTCTTATATTACCACACCTTTTGCCTGACAATAAAAAAATAAGAATAGACTTAACGAAAAAACCTGTCCCTATAAAAAATATTTTAACAAATTGTTGTTATGATATAAAAAGTATTGGAAATGTTAAAAAGTCAAAAAAAAGAAAAAATAAATGTTTTTTGTGGAGTTTGACATTAGGTCTCATAATATTTCTTGTTTATTTTGATGTCTAGAACAGGGATCGGATAACGGTTTTTGCTCCATACAAAAGAACGGTTCGAATCCCGTTCTTTTTCGTTCTTTGGTTTATATTTTTTTTGTTAATGGAGTAATTGAAAAATATGATCATAATAATTACATAAAATGTTGAATACTACATAAAGAGCGTAAAACATTTTAAAATATTGAGCTATTTGGAGGTTTTTCTAAAAAACCGGTTCCGATCCCTGGTCTAGAATGCATAGTTAAAATCTTGCGGTTTCCCACGAGCACCCTGTATATAACCGAAACCCTAAAATATGCACTAACTTACAAAATAACCACGACACAATCCTTTATATTTATTTATTATTAACCGACTTCAAAAAAGGAGGAGGTTCTCAATTCGGTTAATATAAAGATCGATTGCAAAAAAATGTTCATAATACATAGGTATATTATTTAAATATCTGTAATGAAAACGAAATTTGTCACAGTACTCATAATTTTCGTGTTACGAAGTTAAATTTTGTCTAACTTTTGGCAGCGAAACAAAAAATATATATAAAAATATATGAAATTTTCTATGAGCAATTAACAAGACGCGGCTACATTTTTTCTCCTCCTAAGCATAAGTGCGATAACTAGTTTTGAAAATATTAATCAACCTGCTATGCTATTCTCTTATTCACACATTTGACGCTGCGTTCGTCAACGAGCTCGACGACGAGACAGCCTTCACTCAAGTTCACTCAGACGTCGAGCGCAGCGCTGCGAAAAACGGTATTCACTAACGTAGAACAGCTCGTCGTCGAACTGTAGGCGGTAGCTCTCGACGCAGTGTAGTTCCAGCTCACGCCGCATTCGTCGCCGAGCGCTAGTGTCGTTTAAAGTGCATTAGAGCATTAGTGAAAATAGTGAATACCATCTTTAGGCTCGACGCCGCCCCGCAGCGCTGACACAGCGCTGATAGCAAGGCGGTTTACTTAGTGAATAACACTGCTGAATCTCTATTGGGTAGGACAATAAAGTAAACAATTGATTGACACTTTCAAAACTAGTTATCGCACTTATACTTATACTCTGTTTGGTTTGGTGTTTAAAGAAAGGTAAACAATCTTGCAGTATCTTTTTATTGAAAAATGCATATACAAATCCAAACTAGGTAACTACTTAATGAATCAAAAACAATATAAATCACTGTATTTCCTTGATATATTATGTAAAGGTCCTAATTTATTAGTTGCAGATACTTTAACACATGATACTTTACATTAAAATAATTAACTTTAAATATAAATTAAGAAATCTTTTCATGCAACTTTTTTGATTTCATTTTCCTAACAAAAAAAAAAATTATAATTTCGTCTAAAAAAAAAAACACCATGTGCATTATCACATGTCACAATAACACTGTCTGTCATGTCATCAAACGACACCATCCAACGGAAAATAACATGACATTGACAATCAAATATTTAATTTATCGACGTGATGTGGCCAGTTTCAGTCAAATGGTACGTAAAAGAGGTACTAGAATCTGTTCAATGAGTTTTCATTTAATAATCACATTAACAGGGTGTTTTGACGTAGCAAATTAGTTTTTTCCGTTTTCTCCAAAAAAACATCGTAAAAGTTATAATGTTTCACGGTTTAATATACTCCAGAGACCGAGTACTATCAGCTGTAAAATTATCTGCATCTAATAAATTAGGACCTTATAATAATATATTTGCTAAAACTTATTTTCTACTCGTAGTTTTCAATAAAAAGATACTGCAACATTGCTTACCTTTTTTTAAACACCAAACTAAACAGAGTATAGGAGGGCAGAATTATGCATCATCAACATCATCATCATTATCATTTCAGCCATAGGACGTCCACTGCTAGACATAGGCCTCCTCAATAGACTTCCACTTGGGCCGGATGGATGCGACCTTCATCCACCGAGTCCCTGCAACTCTAACCAGGTCATCTGACCACCTTGCGGGTGGACGTCCCACGCAACTATAGTCCAAAAGCTCCCAGCTATGATCCAAAACTAAGTATCTTCGATTTAGTGTAGTTATTATAGTAGCCACTTTCCCGAAAGAAGGTTGAGGGAGGCGATGGCTGAGATACGCGTCATACTCGTGAACGGGTGCTGTTTGCGGAGTCCGGTCTAATCAAGCTCACTCATGGCTTAAATTCAAACAATTTTCCTGCTGTTCTTGATATGAGAAATTGAATTCGCTACATGTTTGTTTATTTATGATTATTTAATATTATGACGCATGGAGACCTTATACATCTCTGAAACATTTAGTGAAATGTATCCGTTTGTTTTCTTTTTACTCTGACAACTAGAGACCTTTACATCTCTAGCAGTATAATAATGCTAATTTTAACGTTTAACTAAAAACAATTGTATGCCCTTTTACATATATCTTTACATCTATACATTTCTCAAAATTCATTAAATTTATATAATTGTTCTGACTATTAGAGACTTCATCTCTATTTAATGTACTACATCTGTATTTATATTAAATCAAATTTATGTTTCGCTTTTAATTAATGCATGTTAGCCGTAAGATGTTATAAAACTATTATTTGAAAAAAGGAAAGTCCCGCTGAGTTTCTTGCCGGATTCTTCTCAGGCAGTGGTGTAGGGTTAGAACCGGAGGTAGTTTTTTTTTTCTCTCATTCGCTATTTAGTTTAACGATTCAAAAGCGCTCGTTGCTGGGCCTAATTGAATAAAGAATATTTTGACTTTGACTTTGACTTTGACTTTGACTATTATATTATTGACGCAGTTGTTACACAAAGTCTCCTCATTAATAATAAAAAAACTTAGATAAAACCAAAATAAAAGATTTCCATTAATGCTTAGTTACGAGTTCTTGTGGACCATGGTTGTGGCACTGGCCCCTATACCACAAAACTTTACAAGCGTACAATTCTACAAAATTGACAACTTTTTGTATGGGAATTTAAGTAGGTATACAATTTTGTAGAATTGTACGCTTGTAAAGTTTTGTGGTATAGGCCACTGGACTATAGTTGTATGGTTTTACGGTACATAGTTAAGGCCTTAAATAATCAATACAAATTATGTGGTACACTGTCCAGCAACCTTCGGCAGTAATGAAAGGGGGCAAATTTAAAAGCTATCGTTCTTTTTTTTATACATTTATTATCAAAACTTCCTTTCGAATTTTGTCCTTAAGAGAGACCAAGCAGCATAGCTCTTTCCATAGCACGTTGCGCGACTTTAAGCTTGTGGATTAGCCCCACAGTCAGTGTCCACGTCTCGGATCCGTACGCCATAACAGGAAGGACGCACTGGTCAAAAACTTTCGTCTTTAGGCTCTGAGTGAAGTGATCCGCCAGAGAACCAAGGTGACCGACATAACTCTGAAAGTTAGTAGGTTGAAGTGGCAATGGGCTGGCCACATATGTCGCAGAACCGATAACCGCTGGAGCAAGCGGATTCTGGAGTAGAGACCGCGTCTTGGTAAACGTAGCGTGCGACGCCCAACGGCTAGATGACGGGATGATTTGGATGATGGCAGAAACTGGATGCATAAAGCAGCAGACCGTGCTCTGTGGCGTACCTTGGGGGAGGCCTATGTCCAGCAGTGGACTGCAACGGGCTGATGATGACGATGATTATCAAAACTACAATTTATGTACATAGATTAAATCTAACTAATGTACTTAACCTAACCTATATCTAAGACTGGCCCTTGTGGCATTGTACCGAGGATGCTGGCAGCATTTGCTCGCTGTATCGTAATACTGATGCTTTGTGCGAGAAATTCCTTCTAGAGTGACCTAGGTTTCTATTTGCTTAAGTATACCTCTCTTCTTCTTTGGCGTTACATTCTTGACAGAGTGGTCGTGGCCGTCACGTAGGTTGTGTTGCCTGATGTACTATGCGACGCCATTAGGTACATGCGAACTGCAGTGTTATTCACTAAGGAAACCGCCTTGCTAACAGCGCTGTGTCAGCGCTGCGGCAGCGTCGAGTCTAAAAATGGTATTCACTAATGCACTTTAAGCGACACTAGCGCTCGGCGACGAATACGGCGTGAGCTGGAACTACACTGCGTCGAGAGTTACCGCCTACAGTTCGACGACGAGCTGTTCTACGTTAGTGAATACCGCTTTTCGCAGCGCTGCGCTCTACGTCTAAGTGAAGGCTGTCTCGTCGTCGAGCTCGTTGACGAACGCAGCGTCGAATGTGTGAATAAGAGAATAGCATAGCTGCCGCGCTTCTGGTGCATTTATGCAGTGGAGCATCCACGGTGGCCTTCACTCCGTCTGTCCACCTCATCGGTGAACGTCCTCGTCGGGTGCTCGACTAGTCCCTGCACCACCAGACGCTCGACAGATTCGCTACCGCGCCGCGTTACGTGTCCACAGAAAGTAAGAATGCGAGCTTGGACTTTGCTTGATATAAGTATACCTACTAGGTGTTATTCATGTGTTATTATGCCTACTTAGCTTCTGCTCTTCAACATTCTGCCCAAAACCTCACTGTAGTTTTTGGCAGCCGGGATATTAGCAGCTCCGGCAATGGGAAATGGGGTGAATGAGCACATCAAATGCTCGACAGTCCGCTGGATTCCGGCCAAGCGTCCCTCCAAAACATAATAGTACATTTCGACACAAGTGCGAAAAACATGAAATTCGAAACGAGTGACGATGTTTTAAAACACGACCGATGGGGAGTGTTTTAAATCGACACGAGTTACGAATTTCGTTTTTGCACGTGTCTCGTACGTTTTTTAGTACAGATGGCCCTCCGAAGTTTTGGACTTGACGTAAAATGACCCACTTCTCGCAAAAAGTACACCATCTGTACTAAAAAATTACATTTTAAGAAAAATCCTGATGTACGCAAAAATAAAAACGTACAAACATGATGTGGTTATTTAAAAGAGCCTTAATCCCATTATACATATTTGAAATTTTTAAGATTTAATTATACCTAATGATTAACGGTTATTTAGCTTTTAGCAGCATATTTATATGTATTCATCAATATCCTGGCTTACTTCAGAGTAAAAAAATTTACACAATTCGCATTGTATCTCGTTCTTACTCATATAAATGTGTATGAAATGTAAAAATGAGATCAATTCACCAATTTCGAACGTTTTTATTATCTACCTACCGCGTCGACACGAAAAGTTTATCGGTGGCATGAATTCCAAAATGGCGTATTTTAACGTTCACAACTCGGCCATCCTGACATTTGTCGACCACCGTGTCCCTTGACCTCACAACGTGAGTCGTTCGACGAAAAGATTATTTTTATTTATTTGCATAGAGATCCAGCATGTTTAGACACGTGACGAGGATATAAAATTGTGAATATTTACTTGTTGATATAAAATAAATAGCACAAGTTAATTAGCGGTGTGGTGACGGCAGTAAGAATACGGTTTTCACCACCCCAACTCCTCCTGCGCGTGTCGTAAGAGTCGACTAAGGGATTGAAGTGTCACTGACCATTATTTGATAAGAGATTGATGATGGGCAGCAGCGTCATCATAGTGGATACATTACTGCGATCGCCAATCCGCTTGCCCTTTTCTTCATTTACCTCCTAATGCGTCTATACGTACAGTTAATAGGAGAGACCTACGTCCACCAGTGGACTATCATAGCGTCGTCCTGCCCGTATACTAAATTAGAGCTTTTGAAATTGAAACCTAATGAGTTCGAAAATATAATCGCTTTTCTTTTGTTCTAAACAATTGAATATGTCCTTTATAAATCACATTGGGCAGGACGAGGTTAGGGTGATGATGAAGTTAATTAGGGAAAAATCAGCATTTAGATGATTGAATCTGTTAAATAGGGAATGTAAACCGTTTATTAGTCAGTTATTAATCGAAATCGCATGAATAAGGGGGTTCGAGTTTAATCATAAATAAATTATGCTATGGAGAGGGCTATGCTCGGAGTTTCTCTGCGTGATCGAATCAGAAATGAGGAGATCCGTAGACGAACTAAAATTACTGACATAGCCCTCCGGATTAGCAAGCTGAAGTGGCAATGGGCAGGCCACATTGCACACAGAGCAGATGGTCGATGGGATCGAAAAGTGCTCGAGTGGAGACCACGGCTAGGCAAACGCAGCGTAGGACGTCCACCCACAAGATGGACAGACGACCTTATGAAGGTCGCCGGGACACGTTGGACGCAGGTCGCATCTAACCGGCACATGTGGAGGAGCTAAGATGATGATGATTATGAAATTAAATCTGACTGTCCCAACTCCGAATTGTACGCATGCACACATTGTACGTAGAACCAACAGCCGTTGGGGTGGGAAGGTTCTCGAGTGGTGGCCACTTAGTGGAAAGCGCAGAAAAGTGGACTTATGAACTGGTGAAGGTTGCAGAAAGCCGTTAGATGCAGGTGGCGCAGGACTGGACATTGTGTCAATCTATGGGAGGGCAACTACCGAGAATGGGTGAATATCTGAGCGTTTCAACCGCCTAATTTTGGTAGCAAAATTTTTGCCGAAGTTTTTATTCGTCACAATGTGCTACTTTGTCATTTGAAGGAGGCTCGGTACCTTATACAAATGACGAAGTATAACATTGAGACGTTTAGAAACTGCGAAAAATGATGCCACCAATATTAGGCGGTTGAAACGCTCGGATATTCAACCGAATGCTGGCGGCATTTCCTCGCTGTATCGCAACGCTGATACTTAAAGTAGTATCAAACATATAACAATGAATTCCTAATAAAAAAAAAGAGTAGGTATCTTACGTATTGATTATTGAGTGTTTGTTTTTGCTTTGAATATGTTGTGATAACATAATCGTCTGCTGGTTTCTCCGGTGCGATGTTTAAATAGAACTGGTAAATAAAGTTTTCAAGTAAAAAAAAATAGATGAATTCAAAGATTGTGGTGTTACGTCGGGCTTCTAATGACTCGAGTTAGTATGTCTCTTACCAATCGACTTTTATTTACGAAAGCAAAAATAATTTGCTTTCGTAAATAAAGGCCAAGAGGTGGATGTCAGCAATAATTTAATGAACATAATGAGTGACGTTATTATAATTATAAGGCAGGGTTATGATAACAATCGGTTTAATAATGTTATGAGCTAGGGGTTAGCGGTAATCGTTTCCGGTTTGTCACGAGACGAAATAAATTAATATAGGTATTATCGAGTTCATGGCTTCTCGCTAAGGAAGCACTTTAGGGTATTAGTCTTTCGAATTATAACTAACGTGATACTCAAACATGATAAAATATTATCGAACCCGGTTACTCACGTATTTATGTATTTACGATGATTGCTCGACATGTTTCGACCCATTAAGAGGGTCCTCGTCCGGAGCACCCTCGGCCAAAGCCCGACGGGTACTGCGAGCCTGCGCCCTGCTAGAACGGGTACTGGCCGCGGGCGGTGGTGGCGGGGGCGATGCAAGGAAAGATCAGTAGGTATTACTCATAACGGGGGTTGCACACAACACTCACTACATCACATACTAATAAGGGGGCATCTACACTGTCCAGCGACTTAATACCCAAAACCGTTTTCCAACCCCTAGGCCCGCAAAGTGATTTTTTAAATTCCATTCCACATAAAGGACCATGCCCAACTTTGTATGGAACTTTGCCCCAAAGTCAACACAGCTAAAAGTTGCATTGTTGAATAGGTCTTTCAATCTACTTAATTTCATTCTATGGGCACCCAGATGAATTCCATTGCAGAACAGAGATATTCATATTTTTGTCAGCGTGAATACAATCGATCAGAAATACTGTTCTTTAATAATTAGGATACCGAAGTGTGTAATAGTACATTGTGTATTTAGGGCGGTAAGTAAGAATTTGCGAACGAGTGTGAAAGTAAAGCCCAAGCCGAAGGCGCGGGCTTTACTTCACACGAGTTCATAATTCTTGTACCGGCCGTGGTACACACAATGTTTATCATCACACCTGTGATGCAAAAAAGTAAATACAACAATATATTTTCACAAAACTACTCTAAAATGGTCTAAATCAGGGATGACTTAATTTCATCATTTTCATAAAAGAAATCTCGGCGCGGTGCGCGGCGTGGCCGGACCGCACTAGTGCGACGTAATGTTGTATGAAAATCCTTAACGGCCTACTAGAACGTAATGACGCACCTACGGCGCGCATCACCGCAGCGTATTGACGCACTTACTGAACAGGTGTGATGAAAAAATAAGAATGTGCACAAGTGATTGTATGTTAACCACCTCACTCGATTTGTTTTTTTTTTTATTTTGACAGCAGCCTTTATTTTGGTTCACTAATGCTTAACCAAAACAATGTTAGCAAATATTTATTTTACAACAAACGTTTCACCAATGTAGTAAGTGGCAAAAATGTTAATCCGCAAATGTATCATTTTACAAAAACTCAATTGACAAATAATCATTAAGCAATTAATACATTAGAACAATGTAAAAATTAATAAACGAATCAATTGTATATTTTACATGTCACCTAAAACTACGTTTAACATATGTGTACATTCACCGAATACCTATCTCGGCCATTTTTGATTTTGGGGAAAAGTTTTCTGGGTTGCAACAAAAAAAGTTCCCGCCTTAGTCTTCTAACCTAACCTATTCGAATCGGATCTGCCCTGGAAGGTTTTGTTCGCTCGCTACGCTCGCTCACTGCAGATTTATTGATGCAGTCATTCATTAGTAATTTTGACCAAAACCAAATTTTATTTAGGAGCCAATATCTTGGTAATTATCAAGTTTTGAGAAAAGCTGTTCATACAAAACACGCTTATTTTAGCGTCCTCTATACGATAGCATCAAAAAAATACGTGTCATAATGACACCACCTCTATCAAATTTTTTGTAAGTCCTGTGCCCCCGTTGCTATACTCCAAACCCATTCTAGCAAACATTTTTAGGCTAATGGTAAATTTATTAGTTTACTTTGTTGTTAACCCTCTAATGCATATGAAGCCAAATATGGTTTCATTGGTTTTGGACTCTATTTACTGGTGTTAGGGTTCAAATTTGAAATGCATTTTTGCCTGTCTTATGCATTAGAGGGTTAAATATTATTTTGCCAAAAATGCCTCTTATAAAATGATATTTTATTGGTTATTATATTTAGCTAAGATAGTAAATTGTCAAAGATGTTTTTGTATTTGCCAAAACATAATTTTGCCAGTAATTGGTTGCCAAGTGTATATTTGTTAAACAATTTTTGGTCAAATGGCAGGATACCCTTTATTTTACATACAAATAAGGGTGATCGCTGGTAGCTGCAGCTACCCAAACAAACTAAACTATGATTTTTTATTCCGTGGAATTCTGACGTCTGTCATTATTTGACGTTTCAGAAGTAAAAAACATTTTTTTCGTCGTTCCCACGATGAATTTATTTATTGTTTTATTTTAGACTTCATTAAGTGTAATTTCTAGGTCTAATTTCCTAGAACGTGAATAAAAGATTCGTACGTTTAGCATGGGTACGACGTTTTATACTAGCTACAAATAAATATTCGTCGATATAATAATTTAGTATTATCGATTGCATTGCAGGGAATATTGTGCAGCAAATAAAGTCTGAAATCATTACTAAATGTATTACTTATTTTCGTTGAGCGACATACCTAAGTAAGTAAACCTAACTAGATCGTCCATAACCAAAGAATACGTAGGATAAGTCTAATTTCGTACGAAATAAAAATACAGAAGGTGTAAAGATGCATTGCTAGGTAAATATTTGGCCGATAAAGAATGTAATACATATACTAGTATTTTTTTTCAATCAGCTTGGAAAAATGATTCGACAGTAAATAGATAGGAGTGGATTTCTCCTATGTAGAACTTTACATTATAAGTCACCTGTATTATTGGAAATAAGTAAAACAAGACTTATTTAAAAAATACTTTATTCATTACCAGAATCAGTTTCTACACCATCACTGTCGTCAGAGCTACTGTTGTCACTATCACCAACGTTTATTATAAACGTATCACATAAACTGTCAATCAAATGGTCGAGCTTCAATAATTTGTCCTCTTCTTTTATTATAATGTGATACACACCCCTGCCATTCTACTGCAGTTATTTTATTTATGCCTTCCAAGAGCAATTCCGCCATTTTAAATGTTTTGTTATTTCTGGCGACATGTCCTTTCGCTTGTGCTCATATTAATTCAGTAGTACTTTGAAAACTTATAATTGTGAACCAATGGTTTGTAATGTCTGAAAATAATCAGAGTGATACCGGTAAAGAAAAAAAATATCCCTAGAAATAATTATTGTAATTCATTGTGTCCAAATTAAGCTATTTAAAATTACGCCTTCTATGTTGTAATCAATGATATATTTACAGGTATTCTAATTTCATGTACAAAAAGTAGAGAAAGAAACCAAGTTTTGTATTTTATTTATTTTGAAATTCTTACCACTGGCACGAGGAATATTTTTTTGTCTGGCAATACCAAGAAACGTCAGAATTCCACGGAATAAAAAATCAGAGTTTAGTGGCGGAATCTACAGATTTTATGGACTGAATTAGCTCGTATTCACACTGTCAAAAATATGAATGTCTCAGTTCTCAATGGGATTCGATTTCGTGCCCATATAATGATATGAAGTAAAGTTAAAGACCTATTTAATGATCCAACTCTCATGTTTGTTGGTCTTGGGGCAATTTTGACGCATAGTCCTTTGTGGAATGAACATCTGACAGTTTAGAAATGAGCCGTTATACTATATATATGACGTTAAGATTATCGGAAAGTCTTACCCTCATAACTCATAATAACTGTTAGGTAATTACCAAGGAGCGGAATTCTTCATAGCAAAAACTAAACTGTCAGAGGGATTGACCAAGGTGTTTCATCGACTATCGATATATGATTGACACTTGACGGTTCGTCGTTAACTTTTATTTATCGTAATCAGGCTTTTAGGCATACATATTATACAGTGGCGGCAGATTATTAGAGATATAATTATTTTGTTCTATGGCATTGTAATTTAAATTATTTTAATAAGGGACAAAGTATGAAAAATGAATCAAAAATGGAATAGGTACACATTTTTAGGGTTCCGTAGCCAAAATGGCAAAAACGGAACCCTTATAGATTCGTCATGTCCGTCTGTCCGTCTGTCCGTCTGTCCGTCTGTCACAGCCAATTTACTCGGAAACTATAAATGCTACAGTAACGAAATTTGGTAAGGATATGTGTTGTATGAACCGCTACAGGAATGTGATACTAAATTGTAAAAAAAACCATTGGGGTGGGGGCCCTCTATACATGTAACTGAGGGATAGAATTTTTTTTTTAGTTGTACATAAGCGTGTGGGGTATTAATAGAAAGGTCTTTGAAAATGATATGAAGGTTTTATACATCACATTTTTATTTAAGCAAATCGTTTTCGAGATATCAGGTCTCAAATTCTGAAAAATGTGTCCCCCCCCTCTATTTTTTAAACTACGCGATATAAAATTCTGAAAAAAATATATGTTATGCACATTAATAAACTCTATCAACGATTTTCGGTTTGATAAAATTATCTCCTATAGTTTTTGAGGTAGGTTGATTTAACTGTATTTTTTTAATAATAAATTGATAATGGTACGGAACCCTTTGCGCGCGAGTCCGACTCGCACTTGGCCGGTTTTTAAAATATGGTTTAGAGTTAGTTTAACAATTGTTATACAACGTGTTATTCAAAACATAATTGGTGACCAGTCTTTTTAAAAAAAATCCAACATTAGTAAATTATGTCCCTAATTAACTATCTGGCCGCCGCTGCACTCGTATATATCTAAAAGCCTAATTACATTAGTTTAACGATGTTTCATTGAGTATGATTTTGTTTATCGATAGTCGATAAAACACTTCGTTCAATCCCTCTGACAGTTTGATTTTTGCTTTGAACGATTCCGCTCCTTGGTCATTACCTAAAGGTGCGGTTAAACTAAAAGAGCATTCGCTGTTCTAACCTCCCACTCTACAAAATTCGATCGGTACACAAAACGTCATTGGTTGATTTCTTAGAACGGGCGCTAGAACAGCGAATGCTCTTTTGGTTTAAACGCACCTTAAGAAATTGTCGTTTAGTATGGAGAATTTTGTGAATAGTTTAGAAATGTGTGTTAAAAATTTCCATACAATGAATTTTATACCTACATATGTTTTTGAAAATAAACCAAATTTTTCCGGTAAATATTAGATAGACACTTGTGCGTTTATTTCAGAAAACAAGGTGCTGTCATACATTTTACCTATTTCAAACTAGAACCGGCAGCATATGGCAAGAGTTGTTTTAAAAGCTTATTTTTTAATATTATTTAAGCGAAAAAAACTATTATTAGTGTGAAAAACTTTTGTTACACAGTGCACTGTTGAAAACAAAGAATATATCTAAGTTTGTCTTTAAATAATAAAATTAGGGATTAACTAAAGTCTATGGCCAAAAACGCCAATTTCATAGGTAAGTACCCAATATTAACTGTAACGGTCAAAAGTTTTTTTTTATTGGCAATCTATAGGTGAATGGTATGTACCTACATGTCAACTCTTGGATGCTTAGCCAAGTTGCCAATCGCTAGTGCTTAGTAGCGTATCGTAGTTTTCCCTCTCTGTCACTCTTTCATATTAGTGCGACAAAGACAGTTAGCTGCCTTTCGCTTACGATTGACGATTAAGCGTTAGCGATTGGCAACTTGTCTAAGCACCCTGGTACGGCGACTGGACATTTTACGCCTGTCTCCGTTTTTTTTATTAATACGTATGATATTATGTGTTTACTTTTCAAAATCCTTTTAGACGGTGATAAGTGTTAACATACTTTCTTATCGGCTGTCGAAAAAGTTGACCGATTTACGATAGGTTACAACACAGATTATAATGATAAAATTAAATATTATTTAACCCGAGCGTGTATTCAGACTTTTGACAACAATCATGCCATTTACATTTTAAGATTTTTTATTTTCATTTTTATGTAGTATTTTTTAAATTCATCATATCAGCCGGCAAAAATATCTTCAGACAGGAAATCCTTTAGGTACGTAATAATATTGCTTTTCACTTAAGAGTTTGGTTACTTGATTTTTGAATCTATTTAAAGGTAGTTCTTTTATACATTTTGGCAACTTATTAAATATTTTCATACACATAACAAAACAGTGGCAGTAGGCGGGACACATTGCGCGTAGAACCGATGGCCATTGGGGGGGGGGGAAGCTTTTTGCGCACCCGTGCGCACCTCTAGTGACCCTGCCTACGAAGCTGGAGGTTCCGGGTTCGAATCCCGACGAGGGCATTATTTGTGTATTTATTTATCACAAATATTTGTTATATGTATTTAAGTATCTATATGTATCTATCTATTATATATATCGTCGCTTGGTACCCACGTAAGCCTTAATTTAGCTTACTGTGGGACTAAGTCAATTTGTGTAAGATGTCCCAAGACATTTATTTATATTCCCTGCCCAG
This sequence comes from Thaumatotibia leucotreta, assembly GCA_025490895.1. Lineage (NCBI taxonomy): Eukaryota > Metazoa > Arthropoda > Insecta > Lepidoptera > Tortricidae > Thaumatotibia > Thaumatotibia leucotreta. Next base: position 13,845 of record JALPQI010018311.1, read on the forward strand.
CCGCATCCAGTGGACTCCTGCGATCTTCACCAGGTCATCAGTCCACCTTGTGGGGGCCTACCCACGCTGTGCCTTCCGGTACGTGGCCGCCACTCGAGAACCTTTCTGCGCCAACGGCTATCGGTTCTTTGACGATCTTTAGGGGAGGCAGTTCAGCAATGAACATCTTTCGGCTAATAAGATGATGGTGAAGGGACTATTACGCAATGTTTTCAAAAGTCTACGATCGCGATATTCGGCGTTTTAGTTAAGGTGCATTCAGATCAAACTAACATTCGCTATTCTAACCCCCCACTCTCCGAAATTCGATCGTTACACAAAACGTGATTGGTTGATTTCGTAGAACGGGCGATAGAACAGCGAATGCTCTTTTGGTTTGAACGCACCTTTACAAACTTTTGACTGTACCAACTCATCAAGTGCCATGTAATTTGATCCTAAGCCTTGGCAATAAAATGTGCAAAGAACAAAACTGATAATTTTTCATAAGTATATTCCCAATTTTGGAAATTTATCTTCGATACATTGCTAGTTATTCTCTCACATATAAGAATTTACTGCTTATTTTTAATTTTCTTTTTTCTCTAAGTCTAATAAGACTTCATCACTACATAGTATAAAATAAAGTCACTTTTTCTGTCCCTTTGTCCCTTTGTACTCTTAAATCTTTAAAATTACGCAACAGATTTTGATGAGATTTTTAATAGGTAGAGTAATTCAAGAGGAAGGCTTTTATGTAGGTATAGTACCCGTGCGAATCCGGGCGAGTCGCTAGTTATTTTATAAAAAAATTAACAAGTTTTCCAGACATCATTTATATGTGTTCGTATGCAGTAAAGGGTTAACACAACCAAATAAATATCTGTGTCATTGCCCTCACGAATTCGGTTCAATTTTGCAATGCTTGAGTGAAATTTCTGATAAGATATTAATAACTATGTCGTATTATCTATCACACTTTTGCTCCAATAACTTTCGACCTGTTTGCTATATTTGCAGCTATCACTTCCTAGGCGGTTAAAACGGTTAAATTAATACATTTATACACACTTAAATCAAACGGTAAAAGCTTTATCTTGTCCTTATTTTCGAAACTATACAATTTATGTACATAAGTAAATTAAATCATAACCCAATCTACAGGGTGTTTGGTCAGCGGTGTCGGAGCTTTTAAGGGCTTAAAATACATCGATAAATATCGATGCAATTTTTTTTTGTGCCAACTATAATTAAATGGCGGCGATTTTAAAATTTCAAACAGACGAATACGGGTGCTATCGCTGGAATTATACGTTTGTTATCGGTCCTATCTTTGCAAAAAAACTTGTTAGAGAGCTCATTAGATAAACAAACTAATTAAGCTAATCATTGGACTCAACTATTTAAGCAACAAGGCCAAAAAAATATTAAAAATGAAAAATACAAACAAATTCACCTTCTTTTTTCAATTAATTTAAATTTGCATTAAAACTAGGTCGTTAAGATAGGTTTTCGGTCTTGTTATTTGTTAGTATAGGATGTTAGCTAAAAAATAACACCATAATTACAGTTATACCTTAAGTACTTTAGGAATTACAAGTGTTCAAACATGCACCAAAACAGCTGCATTTAGCGTTTCCGATGCAAAATCACATAATCTTTCTTGATGGTCTTCTAACCTAACCTATCCGAGTCGGATCTGCCCCGGAAGGTTTTGTTAACACCAACATCCATCGATTTTTTTCTAAATCCTCAGCCCCCTTTGCCTTAGTCCAACCGGCCTAGGCCTTCAAGATTAGTATTAAATTCCATTAAATTCCAAACCTCTTGTCCTAGTTGCACCTGAAACGTCATACTTCGCAGCCTATTATAAGGAACATAAGAACAAAATTTTATTGCATGTTTGAGAAAAAGACTTTTAAGTTTTAGATACATGAGATTGTTTTTTCAGTAAAAAGATATCTTGACTTATCGGGTTTGGATTGGGCAATGGATACGAGACAGGTGGAATTTTTCATAGAAAACGTTGGAAACAAGCTTATTACATTTTTTTTTAATATTTACAGTATAAGTGTAACCGTTTTTACATTTCCCTGAAATTTTCACCCAATCCAAGAATTATGGAAATCAAATGATTCCGTGGATATAAAAAAGCTAAATAAAAAACTGTTATTACCATACATTCTAGTTGTTTTTAAACGTTCCACATTTTTGTCTTAACAAACCAATCTAAGTATAAACAATTTCAATGTTTTTTGGATTCAATTATAATTTCTGGGAAATGCCAATACATCCTGATCTAAAATAAGATTGTACCTATACTTTAAATATTTTGCAAAAATATTTCAAATTAGCTTGTTCTATGAAAAATTTGATCTGAACCGTATTTATTGACTGAGAATTTATTTTTATTTGTAACTCTATAATCACCAAATTTTAATGTAAAAAAACCGAGGTCAACCGATTTCTCCAAGATCCCCGATTTGTTTCCATCATTGGTTTCCTATCATCAAATCCTACTTTCTGAATTCATATGCTTGTAAAAGAATTAAAATTACCAAAAGCGCCATACATGTACCTAAGTACCACTTATAACATTTGAAGAGGTCCCTCGATTTCTCCAAGATCCCATCATCAGACCCCAACTTGGTGCCAACGGGACCATCTCGGGGTTATACACGTTCGATTACAAAAATAATCAAATCGGTTCATGATTCTCGGAGATATCGGGTAATATACATACAACAAAAAAAAATGAGTCGAATTGAGAACCTTTTTTGAAGTCGGTTAAAAATGACGCTACTGCAAGTTTATTGTTTGTCCTTATTTGACACTTTGACTTATATAATAATTTATATAAAATAATAAATAAATAAATATCTTGGGACATCTTACACAAATCTACCTAGGCCCACGGTAAGCTCAATTAAGGCTTGTGATGTGGGTCCAAGCGACGATATATATAATAGATAGATACATATAGATAGGTACTTAAATACATAGACAGCCAAGACCAAGGAACAAATGTTTGTGATAAATAAATACACAAATAATGCCCTCGCCGTTATTCGAACACGGAACCTCCAGCTTTTATGTTTTGCAAAAAGGGAAAAAACACAAGTCATATATATAGTAACTATGACTAAAGGGGTAAGTATCACGTAATATGAGATAATATTGATGACATTTTTCCTCACTGAGTCGTATTTCTCAATAGATTATGATTATTATGAAATTTTATGACCTAGGAAGCAATAGAATCTAATGTTATACTTAGGGTCACGGTTGTCTATAAGGTAGAATTATGACGGTATTAAATGACTATTCGCGACCATTTCAATAGGTAGTAAATCGAAATAATAAGATATAACAGGGGTGCGATTTTTGAATTTCACCAGTGACAAATTCTCACCGAAAACAAGTAATTTCCCTTGAGTTCGTATTTTTGAAATGTCATCGGTGTTATAAATAACAAAATATGCCACTACTGGCGCCATCTATGCTCTGCAACTATGTAACTTTCACTTGTACAATAAAGTCTGTCGCTTGCTATCATTCAGAGAGAAAACGTTGTTTTATTTTAGGTTATGTGCTCAGTTGCGTTAAATTACTATTTTAGCAAGTTATAGTCAGAATTTTCACCATAGAATCGTGTGATGGACTAAAGGACTTGTGTGTTTTATGTTTGGACTAAAAAAAGTCGTGTAAAACTATTAAAAATAGTAATTGGTGATAAACCGTTATTCGAAGTGCGAAGTCATGGCCGGTAGCTCAAGTTATTTAGTTAATGTACCTAAACTGAAAGGTCGAGAAAACTATAGTGAGTGGTGTTTTGCGGTTGAAAACTTTTTGGTGCTAGAAGGCATGGACAAGTGTATAAAAGCTGATGCAGACACAGTGACTTCGGCAGAGGATAGCAAGACAAAAGCAAAATTGGTGTTGACAATCGATCCGTCTATCTATATACACATCAAAAGTGTTACAACGACAAAAGAGTTATGGAATAAGTTAAAGAATCTATATGATGACTCGGGGTTTTCAAGAAGGATAACCTTGTTACGAAAACTTATTTCTGTTAGACTTGAAAATTGTACTTCTATGTCGTCCTATATAACTCAAATTGTAGAAGCGGGCCAGAAGTTGTCAGGAACGGGCTTCGAAATAAATGATGAGTGGATTGGATCAATAATGCTGGCAGGATTAAGCGAAAGGTACATGCCTATGATAATGGCCATAGAACATTCCGGCATTGATATCACAACGGACGCCATTAAAGCGAAGTTGATGGACATGGAACCGGAAACCAGTGATGTTACTAAGGCTTTAGCATGTTTTGACAAAAATCGCCGCTACCAACATAAGAAAAATAGCAAGTCTGTGGTTCGCAAAGATGGCGCGAACGAGCAGACGTCATCTGTCAATGTCAAGGAAAAGAAAAACGTCAAATGTTATTTATGCAAGAAGTACGGACATTATCGTAATCAATGCCCGAAATCCGATAAATTTGATGGTGAAAACAAAACAAGTAATGCATTTAGTGCCGTTTTTTGTAACGGAGACTATCAAAAAACGGATTTTTATGTTGATAGTGGAGCTAGCTGGCATTATACGTGCAATGAACATTGGGTGAATGATGCTGATTATTCCACACCTTTTCGTAAGGAAATCATGATTGCTGACAAAACTAAAGTGCCAGTACTGTGCAGCGGAAGTATGAATATCACAACTTCGACCGAGAAGTGTGATTACGATATTGTTGTCGAAAAAGTATTATGTGTTCCCAGCTTGTCAACAAACCTTTTATCAGTGAGTCAGCTGATTAAGCAGGGAAACACAGTATTGTTTACGGACGATGGCTGTCGAATTCTTAACAAGAAGAAAGTGTTAGTTGCTACAGCAACCCTTATAGAGGGTGTATACAAACTGAATACAGCAACATATTTTGCCGGGTCTGTAGTGGAATCACCAACACTCTGGCATCGTCGACTTGGTCATATTTGTAGCCATAGTATGAACAAAATGCAGAAAGCTGTAGAAGGCATCAGGTTAGAAGAGAGGGCAGATGTAAGCAAATCAAATTGTGTTGTATGCTGTGAAGGAAAGCAGAGTCGGTTGCCTTTTCCTCATGAAGGTAACAGAAGTACTGAGCTGCTGAATATAGTGCACTGTGATCTTGCAGGCCCAATGGAAAATCCGTCTCTAGGAGGATCCAGGTACTTTCTTCTCTTTATCGATGACTGCAGCCGCATGACTCATGTGTATTTCTTAAAGAATAAAAGCGAAGCTCTTGGTTGTTTTATAGATTATAAAGCCAAAGTAGAGAATCATACTTCAAAGAAAATAAGAATACTACGGAGTGATAATGGAGGGGAATTTTGTAATCATGACTTTGATAATTATTTAAAGAAATTTGGAATAGTACATCAAAAGTCAAATCCATACACACCCCAGCAAAATGGATTGAGTGAGAGGGCAGTACGATCGGCCACAGAGAAAGCCAGATGCCTCCTGTTTGAAGCAAATCTCACAAAAGAATTTTGGGCAGAAGCCGTTAATTGTGCCGTTTATTTGCAGAACCGAATTGTGAAGAATGGATTGAATGATCGCACGCCATATTGTATGTGTATCGAATCTGGCTCATATCCGAGTATTTGGCAGCACAGTCATGAAACACGTACCTAAAGAGAAGAGACTCAAGGGGGATAAAAAATCTGAAAAATGCATACTTATTGGTTATCCTGAAGATGTCAAGGGGTACAGAGTGTACAACCCAGCAACTAAAAACATCACAACTAGCCGAGATGTCATTGTTATGGAAGAAAAGTGTACTCATCCAGAAGCTCTTGTTCAGGTGGATAATGTGCAAGAAGGGTCAGTGCAGGGTCCAGTTCAAGAGAGCCCAGAATCAGTGAGGGATACAGATGTCAGTGATCTGGAAGAGTCATTTGTTTCAACGGGAGACAACATACATGATGAAACCTATGTGCCCTCAGAGGTGTCTGATGAAGAAGATACAGAGGAAAGAAGGGTCCATCCAGTAAGGCAAAAGAGGAAACCTGACATGTTTGGTTTTACATGTATGAATACAGACCAACCTGATAATGAGCTTACACTAAACCAAGCCCTACAGGGACCAGAGACGGAGTTTTGGGAACAGGCCGTGAAGGATGAGCTTCAGAGTTTCCAGGATAACAATGCATGGGAAGTTGTTGATGCCCCAAGTGATGGGACAATTGTGAAGTGTAAGTGGGTTCTAAAAAAGAAGTGTGACTCTGACGGTAATGTGCGGTATCGGGCAAGGCTTGTGGCGAAAGGATGTACCCAAAAATGTGGTGTCGATTATGATGAGACTTTTTCTCCGGTAGTGAGGCATACTACGTTAAGACTACTGTTTGCACTGTCAGTCCAATTGAATTTAAGTGTTATTCATCTTGATGTCAAGACAGCATTCTTGAATGGGGACCTGGAAGAGACCATATACATGCAGAAACCTGAAGGTTTTCCTTGTACTGATGACAAAAAGGTTCTTAAATTAAACAAGGCTGTATATGGACTCAAACAGGCATCCCGTGCTTGGCATAAGAAAGTGGACAATTGTATGTTGGCAGATGGTTATAACAAATCTAAAATTGAACCATGTTTATACACTAAAATTGTTGGTGATTGTAGAACTATGGTAACATTGTATGTAGATGATTTTTTGATTTTTTCAAATGACCAACAAGAATTAAAACATTTGAAAGAAATGTTAAGTAGTAATTTTAAAATTAAGGACTTAGGTATAGTCAAAGAATGTCTTGGTATGTCTATAAAGTTTGATACAAAAAATAATATTGTTACTTTAAGTCAGCAGAAATATATTGATCAGCTGTTAAATAAATTCAACATGACAGATTGCAAACCATCAAGCACTCCTATGGAGGCAAATTTAAAAAGTAAGAAAGAAAATGTTGCGTCATGTCAAAATCCTTACCAACAGCTTATAGGAAGCTTGATGTACAGTCGACAAAAGAGCGCCCTTTACAGGCCCCGCACACTAACAAGTTATCTCAGACGCACGACACACACTGCGAAGAAGTCCTGTGCTAGTGTGCGCGATAGTTCAAATTTAAGAACTTGTATTTTCTACCTTATCATAATTATCATAAAATTTACTTTACAAAATAATACAGATTTTAGAAATATGTTCGCACTGTAAGACCATAATACATTGATTCAAGATTCAATTTCGCCTAAAGTCAAAAAAATATGTCGCCTTATTTTATAAAAGGTAATTGTCTAGTTTCACGTTAGTTACAACTTTGTGTCATTAGTATTAAGGTTCAAAGTTAATTATATTTAATATCGTAGGCTACCATTCAAATTCTTTGACGCCAATTACCTTTACTTGAATGAGGTGGATATTTAATTAATCTACCCGCAATATATACATATCGTTATAACAATATTGTGGGTAATAGGTATGGCATTAAATTTCATTTCATTGCTAACCGACCTTCGTTGCAAGCATTGTTCATTTTACTTTCTTGTTACCTATTGATTTTGATTGTTTTGTATTAACATGGAGAATACGCGTATTTCGGATTGAAGTGGGCCGAAATTATTATTATATATTATTATTCATAAACAGAACGTTTCGTTAAGTGAAATCGCACGAAGATGAATGATATCAGTAAGTAATACTCTTAGATAGCTACTTATTAAAAGAAACGCATGGTTTTTGTGTGAATAAGTAATTTCAATTAAAAATATAATCATTTACCTATTATTTATCTAGTACGAGTATGACACGTTTGACGTTCAGTTAATTACGAAACATGTTAATCTTATACTAAATTTACTTTGCAGAGACCAACAGTGCAACTATGGGCTGTGGGTTCGCCGGTTTGCTGAGACGGGAAATGTGAAATCAGAGCATTTCGGCCCGAATCCTGGAGCGTATACTGACGCGTCTATGCTTCATCAGGACGTTGTTGCGTCACATTCAAACGACCCGTTTCTCAGCACCCGTGTGACAGCAGCCAGGCATGATGTGATCTTGCAGACCGTGCGGAACCACTTAAGCGCGGCTGGATAAAGATGTCGAAGACCCGCGAAAAAAATTGCGCTGACAAGGGACCACATAGATAACAGACTGTGATTTGCAATGAAATATCTAGACTTTGATTGGTGTAATAACGTAGTGATATTTACCTACTGACGAAAAATCGTTTAAGTCGGATAAAGACGGCCGTAAAATTTTGTGGAGAAAAAAGGTGAGCGTTATTGTGAAAAAAACTTTTTACCGTGTACGGCTAGTGGTAGTTTGACTCTAGGGTATTGGGGCTGGATGTCATCGATGGGGCCAGGGGAGCTGGTGCAAGTTGGAAGTCGCAATAATAGTAAAATGTAACTTTATAAAATGCGACCCAGGTCGTGTTATGTTGTGACTAGTATCCAATTTGTTCAATTGATTACTTTATTTTTACTTTGATTTGTTAGATCAAGTAAACGTGGGCTAATTTTGTAACCGAAAATATAGATAGTTTGAATTGAAAAAAAAAAACAATACAAAGATTGTCTTCATAACATTCAAAACAGTTGATTTCACTATAAAATATAAAACTGGTGACATAGCTAATGCATGTTTGTTATTTACATAACGTTCGTATGATTTACAATAAAATTGAAATAATCTAGCACTGCCTTATTATATTATCTCGCCGGATTACACGATCAGAAAATATAAATATTAAAACAATTTATTGAATTAGTCAACCTTTGAATTTTTAATAGGTTTTTACTTACATTTTTTTACTTAACAGATATTTAAAATGCCTAATCATTCTACCATAATATTTTGCCTAACATACAGGCAAATATAGGTATATAAAATTGAACATCGTAAATCTAGATCTAATTAATGTTTTTGATTTGTATTATGTGATGTGTATCTGTATCTTTTTTTCAATAGTGTAATTTTAGTTTCATGACGCATTGGTGTTGTGCTGTAATGTCATGCCACTTTTGTTTTAATAAATAAATAAAACATTATTATTATGTAAAATTGTATGAGAAAAAAGATTTTGATATGTTTGAAACGTTCCTGACATAACTTTAAATCATTTGATAGTCAACTAGTTAATGGGCAATCCAATGTGTTTAATGATGTTATTGCTGATGAAGTTAGTTACTAACTAACTGACAAAGCATGCTTATTCATTTGACCATTAATAAGCTCAAAAATATATATTTTTTAAAAATTTATTTTATTTATTACTTTCCTACTTTTTCTATCATTTGCTGAGAGACGAATGTCGAACATCTCATATCCGGTAATTTCTCTTGGTGGCAAAGTTTTAATGTTTATTTTACTAAATATGCAATTACAGCATTTTAAAATATTAAAAGCTGTAATTTTATTGCTCTAGAATATGTTACGATTAGAAATTTACATATAAATACCAGTTTATGTAATTCTTTTTTTATAGGCTGTAGGTAGATAGATAATAAAAACATGTAACTTATTTATGTGATGGAAATTAAGTATTTTATAATTAAGGCATTCTAATTAATGCTTCATACATGTGTATCAGTTTTTGTTTTAATTACCGAGTAAACAATGTTTCAATTACCTTGCAGGTAACATATAAGCAAATGAATATAATTCTACTAATAATGTGTGAGAGTTTTAAATGTTAGCATTAATTTATAAACTATATGGAAACGGATTATATCGCGTATATTTATTAATGATTCATTACATCATGACGTTTCGAACACTTTACAAGGTTGATCTACAGATGACTGATGCGATAAAATCCTTTTCCATTGTTTTATTTCATGTATTTTTTCTTGTCAATGCTTGGCAAATATATAGGTGTGTGCTGATGTTGTAGATGATCAACATCACATTTTACAGTAGGTATACTATAGGAGCGATTGCAAATACAATTTTTAAAACAACAATTTAGGTATAGAAAAATGTTGCTCGATATAATTGTTATTTTGTTATATTATAATATTTCAAAGTATAATACCTAATAAACAAATTGCTTAATCAATTCGTGTTTTTATTCTGTAGATTTAATTTAAAAAAAACTATGCCAAACGTCCCCAGAATTGCACTAATACATAACATCCTCATAATATCCTGATATTAACCCCTCGCAGACTATCTAAATTAATTGATGAACCTTGATATTTAAAATAAAAAGCTCAATGATGAAACAGGCCTACGAGGCATTAACAAGACCAACATATTTCTTGTTTATTATTACACACGTGCGGCTTATAACAAAAAAAAATATTCTAAGTAGGTATACTTGTCCTACAGTTCCTTATTTAACTTGGGTGTAAATATAAAACAATATTATTATTATTAGTTGTAGTTTATAAAAAAAATCTAAAGTAAGTATCCTGCAAGTAATTTTTTTTAATACGATAAACTTCACCGTAGAAGGCGTCTTTTCTGCAAATGTGGAAAGTATATTTATGTGTATATCATCAAAAAAAATAGTAGGTAACAATCACATCTTAGGATAGAACTATTGAAATATTGGGGAAGCATTGTAGGTATGCCCAGTAAAGTGCCTCGTCTACAAAGACGTCGAGTTGGTAAGTATGCCTAACATCATCTTTTGATAACATTGAAGTTGCTTGTCTGAACACGTTAACATGCTACTTACTTATACGTTAAACCTATCATAATTATCGAAATCTACGCTGTAAAGTGTAATCCATATTTAAACCATGAGCAGCATACAAATCATGCAATTCTACTTATATTCGAAACATGAACAATCTACCCGCTTCCAGCTGTTTAAGAAACGGGTTTCTTGTTTCTTATTAGTCAATTGATTCTACCGACTTGTTATAGTTGTTATTATTCAATTTCTAAAAACATGACAAAAATAATCAAGTGCGCCATAACGTCTAGCATCGGATTTGAACCCAGATCATTGGGTTAACAGCCAGCGTTAGCCCAACCGCGCCATCGCAGCGTCTATTTAACGGGCAAAAATTGTGAACTCATCCCTCGCGTAGCTAGACTACTTAGTTTGAAATTATAGATAACACACACATACGCGGCAGCATGAGCGTTCGTTGCATGCGAGTTTCTATGTGTGTATCGCGCATCCGTGGTAAGATGCTTGCACTTGTGAGCTGTAAAGGAGACTTTTTTGTCGACTGTACCTAGCGGTTTTGACACGACCTGACATAGCCTATGCTGTGTCATATCTCAGTCAATTTAATAATTGTAATACAGAAGAACAGTGGTTTTATGCCAAACGGGTTCTAAGATATTTAAAGAAAACAAAAGATATAGGTTTGAGATATTGTAAAAATGGAAATGTTAATATTGAGGGTTTTGTAGACTCAGATTGGTGTAGTGATATCAATGACAGAAAATCCTACACAGGATTTTGTTTTACAATGTCAGGATCTGTCATATCTTGGAGTTGTAGTAAACAAAAATGTATTTCGCTTTCGAGTACAGAGGCTGAATATGTAAGTATTTCAGAGGCTTGTAAAGAGGCAGTATATTTAAGAAATCTGCAATATGAAATAACAAAGAATATGTATAAGATTACATTGTATAACGACAATCAAAGTGCACATAAGTTGCTAGTAAATCCGGTATTTCATAACCGAACAAAACATATTGATGTTAAGTTCCATTACTGTAGAGATTTGCTGACAAATGATATCATTAATGTAAAATATTTGTGCACAGCAGATATGCCAGCAGATTTGCTTACCAAAAGCCTGAATAGTGTTAAACACTACAAGTTCATGAATGCCATGGGCATTGTTAAAGTATAGTGTAGCTTTGTTTTCAATGTACTTTAAGTTTATTAGCAAGTATATTAAGCATATTTTGAGTGAGGGTGTTATAAATAACAAAATATGCCACTACTGGCGCCATCTATGCTCTGCAACTATGTAACTTTCACTTGTACAATAAAGTCTGTCGCTTGCTATCATTCAGAGAGAAAACGTTGTTTTATTTTAATCGGTGACTAGAATTGTCATACCTATGATATCGCTTTACGAGTGCCCCCACCCACTCGATTTGAATTCACCGTGTGCCTATTTTTGACAGTTGACTTAGTGACATCTGTCATCTTTCAAAACTTTAGTTTTCTTTTCAAATGACATTGACACTTCGTTTTACGTTCGACCGCTTTGACAGAACCTAAGGAGTTATAGATAGTATGAAAAATAAAAACCGATACTAAGGGCAACACTATTACATCTGCGTAAAAAGGAACGTAATTGTCTATGACTGACATTGGACAATTTCTGCATGTTGGCAAAAAACTTGTGAGATTCAAAAATACGGCATTTGGGAAACAGAGACATCAAATCACAGGTGATCATTTTAGTCACCAGTGATCTCAATATCATCGGTGAAATTCAAAAATCGCCCTCCTGGCATGATGAATGGCAAGTCAAGTCAACATCTTTTTTAGGGTTCCGTAGTAAAGTAAGAACCCTTATAGTTTAGCCATATCCGTCTGGCCGTCTGTCCGCAGCATAGCTTCTTGGCCGTTGTATTTGATCTGTAATAAGTGAAATACAGTCTTTAGATAAAGAACCCTTCTTTTTTTTTGAGGTAAAGTTTGTAAACCAGTTATGTATGGATCGGATGTCAGCAAAAATCTATTGAGCAAATCAGTGTTACTTGTTATTCTTGAAATTTTGGGGGTATTATGTTGCCTAAAATAATTTATATCTTTGTCTTTTGCCTCAGCGGCCTCTTCCCCGTCATCTCATCTCATCATCTACGGGCAAAATAGAATATTCTATGAACGCAGAACCGTGAATACCTATTTTTTTTCAGCATTAGAAGCTTTAGCTAATTGAAGCCAAAGATAAAAAAATACCGGCCAAGAGCATGTCGGTCCATGCTCAGTATAGGGTTCCGTAGTTATTAAAAAACGGTAGGGCCGATTAGGTACGTTCGAAATAGTTTTATTTTAAAGTTTTCTATAAGCCCACTATTAATGTTTTTTCTCACATTGTTTGGACCCACGGATCAAAAGTTAGAGGGGGGAACTCATTTATTTTTATTTTGGGCGGTTATCTCGGAAAATATTTGCATTAGATAAAAACTTTATTTTGAGACCCTTATTATTTTTAAGAGACCTATGCAATGATACCCCACACTATAGGATTAAAACAAAACATAAAAATAATTACACTTATTTGTCCATAAATTTCAATTTCGTAAAAAGGCTACCGCCAAGACCTTCGGCAATCTTCGGTAGAATGATCACTTGCCCACAATAAAGCACATTTTAGGCTACAAAACGATATATGAATCATTAAGGGACTCGAAGGGTTTCTAAGCTAAAAGCTTCGAAATATCTTTCAAATCGAAATCGTCGTTGATTGTTTTAATGGCTCGCGTAAAATAAATATTATAAGAAAAAAACGGCAAAGAAAATAATAAAATGTTATTAAAAATGATAGAACATACCCTTATGTAGCCATTTAAATAATTATGGCTATCACTAAACTACTCACGTAGATAATCAATTTTGAAGGGACGGGTAAATTTTGCACTTTTAGTTAAGCAGTATGATAACTTTGAAAGCTTATACCAAGGATGTTTATTCCGACACATGCCAAGTATTTTATGTTTTCAAAAACTATCAAGTATAAAGTACCCTCCTTGCTAAAAAAAACATTCAAAGCAGATCTTCACTTTATTTGAATTTTGGCTACTACCGTGACGTCTGTGCACCCCAACTCCTCCTGCGGGTGTCGTAAGAGTCGACTAAGGGATTGAAGTGTCACTGACCATTGTTTGATAAAAGATTGATGATGGGCAGCAGCGTCATCAAGTCATCATAGTGGACACATTACTGCGATCGCCAATCCGCTTGCCCAGCGTGGCGATTATGGGCATTTACCTCCTAATACGTCTAAACGCACAGTTAATAGGAGAGGCCTACGTCCAGCAGTGGACTATCATAGGGTTTACCCTTGAATCGCCGACAAACATTTAATAGAATATTGTTTCAAAGACAACGATTCAAGTATTTTCATTTCATCGACAAGTCGTTCTGTCGAAGAATCGTTTCCAATAAATTTAAATCAAGGACTTTTAAATGGTATTTGAGTTATTATGTGTATAGCTTATATCGAGGTTTTTTGTTACGGGATTTTTTATTTCAATTTGTTTTAAATTTAGTAATATTTATTCCGCGTAATATTATTTCAATTTGTAATATTTCGTTATCGAATCTAGACGCAGTTACATCGGAGTTTCTGGGTTGCAATAAAAAAAAAAATAACCTCGAAGACTAAGGCGGGAGCAAAGCTCCCGCCTTAGTCTTCTAACCTAACCTATCCGAGTCGGATCTGCCCCGGAAGGTTTTGTTCGCTCGCTTCGCTCGCTCACTCGGCCATTTTTTTTTTCAAAATATTTCGTTATCGAATCTAGACTCAGTTACATCGGAGTTTCTGGGTTGCAATAAAAAAAAATAACCTCGAAGACTAAGGCGGGAGCAAAGCTCCCGCCTTAGTCTTCTAACCTAACCTATCCGAGTCGGATCTGCCCCGGAAGGTTTTGTTCGCTCGCTTCGCTCGCTCACTCGGCCATTTTTTTTTTTCAAAATATTAATTTTCAAAACTACTATTTATGAACATAGAGGTTAATTTTGGGAAAAAGTTTTTCCTACAAAACATGCTTATTTTAGCGTATTCTGCACGCTAAATTAATAAAAAATACGTGTCATAATGCCACCAACATCCATCGATTTTTTTCTAAGTCCTCAGCCCCCTTCCAACCCAGCCGAAAAATGTATAAATGTACGACATATAAAAATGTATTGTAGTAATATGTCGAATAAATGAATTTCAATGTTTAGTAGTTGAGCCAATTAAAATAATTTGAAATAAAACACTGACCAAGTGATATTCGTTGAATAGTTTTTCAGTGCAGTAAAAGTTTTTTAATTGAATAGTGTGTGTAACAAAAAAATGTCAAACGAAATTCCTAGTACTGAAGTTTCGATGAATCGTTGTCGATGAAATGAAATTCGATTAAACGTTTGTCGGTAAAATGAATGGACACCCTATCATAGGCTGATGATGAAAACATATCAATCAAGCCGACGAAAAGAAATTCGGAACTCGTGTGATTTAAACCACTCCCTTCAGTCGTGCTTTAATTTGTCGCCACTCGTTTCGAAATTATAATGTTTTCGCACTTGTATTGGTCACCTCTCATTAATTAGTATAGCTCCGTGCCTATAACTTACTTTAGAACTTACAGTATGCTTAGCCAAGTTGCCAATCGCTAGCGCTTAGTAGCGTATCGTAGTTTTCCCTCTCTGTCACTCTTGCATATTAGTGCGACAAAGACAGTTAGCTGCCTTTCGCTTACGATTGACGACTAAGCGCTAGCGATTGGCAACTAGCTAAGCACCCAGGTGTACGAGCGCTCATAGTATATGAGAATATTTACCATTTGTTTTTTTTTATTCATAATTATAAGATTAGAAAACATCAATTTGTTTTTATAATTAAACAAATTGATATTGAAGTTACTTTTTTACAATGCGGATAATCCCACAATGTCGTAACAGATGTGCTTACCATAGAAAAAAAAACTGCGAAAGATTAATAATAATGCGAAAATACACGGTATAAAACGCCCAACTCCTCCTGCGGGTGTCGTAAGAGTCGACTAAGGGATTGAAGTGTCACTGACCACTATTTGATAAAAGATTGATGATGGGCAGCAGCGTCATCGTAGTGGACACATTACTGCGATCGCCAATCCGCTTGCCCAGCGTGGCGATTATGGGCATTTACCTCCTAATGCGTTTATACGGATAGTTAATAGGAGAGGGCTACGTCCAGCAGTGGACTATCATAGGCTGATGATGATGATAATGACATATAAAACGAAAAAAAGCGTGGTTTTTGTAGAATCCTCGGTGTGCGTCATCGCGTTTTCCTTTTGCATGTCTGTCTATATATGAGTATAAGTCGAATTCTTATCACCTGTCATATTATGTCTACATACTGATAATACGCCCCAATATATTATTTACTTATTTATACAATTAGTAATTGGATAATTTCTGTGGCGGGCACACGTTTTCGCGTCTAGTATGAGTTTCGGGAGGTTTTAATCGCGGGTGAATTAAAGAATGGAAAATCGTGTTATTCAAGGTAAAACGTTATTTTTACTTATAAATATAGGAAAAATATTTTAAAATATTTTTTCCAGGTAAGTTTTTTTTGTTCGTAATTTTTGTCCTTTACTTATTAAGTTTATTAATTAAAATTATTTGTGCTTCTAAAAGTTTAACAAAAAAATATATTTACACTTTTAGAAATGTATCCAAAATAGATAACATTTTTAAATAGGCAATAATAAAAAAATGGTCTATTTATTTTAATAGGTACAGCTGAATAAAAATGTTTGAATGTTTGAATGTAAACTTTAATTTTGAATAAAAATTTTATTCCCGTTAAATAAGTCCTGTTTATCGTTAAAATAGTTATGAGTGAAAGTTTAAATTGTGCCGTTTAATTTTTTTAGTAAATTAGAATAGTACATTTCGATAAAAGTGTAAATTTTTTTTTTTCGACGAGTGTGAAAGTTGGAGCCCGGGTGAAACGAGGGCGACAATCACCCGAGTTAAACAGAAGTTTTTACACATGTATTGAACGACTTTTTTCATAATAATTGCCTTAAAAAGAGAAATTTACGCACACGTGCGCAAAGTTTACATTTCCACACTAGTTAGGAAATAGTACATTTCCTAACTAGTGCGTGAAAAGGACACGTGTAAGGGACGATTTTTTTTCATAACAAGTTCGTTTTGCGCACTAGTTAGGAAAACACTTTTTTTGATTTGCAACGTTTTATCTTTGGACGGTTTTAAATAAAGAATAGAGAATTCAATTATTCAAAGGATTTTCTTTCAAATTTGGGAAAATTATTTAATTAGATACTACTCTCTTTATAATCCGTTTACTTCCGCAGCCCATTTTAGTTCACTCCTGGATAGAACCCTTTCACCTATAGGTTAACTTGTAGAGACTGCCCCATGGGATTAAATTTGCCTTTTGTTCTTGTAAGTTTTTTTTGCTATGTATATTAAATAAATATCTGAAAAATAATAATAAATTTAAGACAATATTAATTTTCAAATCACCAAAAATCTTACGCACCGGAGCTTTTTTCATAAGATATCATTTCCATCTTTATTTTACTTATACAGTTTACAATATACAGCGAAATTATTATATTTTTTGATTAGCATAATTACTTTTATCTAAGGAATCCTTACAGTAAAAAAAAAACTAAAACGTACTTAAAAGCTACTTGATTTATTTTCTTTATTTTCCACACTGCTTAAAGTAACTGGAAGATATTGCACAATTTTTTTTATTTATTTATAAATAATAAGTTGGCTTCATCTCCGTGCCTCGAATTATACAGGGTGTTTTTTTTATATTTCTTTAAATTGGACAGGTTACTTGGGACAACATTAATAGAAGTTGCCTGGTATATCGGCTTTTGTTCATTTCGTAAGTTTTTTTTTCGTTTTCATACATAATAATTGAAATGGCAAGTGTGAGAGAACCTTAAGAATAACATCTTAGGTGACTGACGACACATGTCAAAATAAGTAACATTAGGATGTATTAAAGGTTGCAATACACTTATTCAATCATTAAACTTTTTTTTATAATTCAATAACAGTAAGAGTTAAGACACTAGTTACTTAGAGAAAATGATTACTTTGACCTGTATAAGTTTCCCTTTAATTTAACGGAAATCAATAAAAACATCGTGTATTAGTACACATTTTTTTGATATTCATTTGCCAGAAGGTCAATTCAAAGCGTGTCAGAGTGCGAAACAAGACAACGATAAAGTATTTTGACCCAATTTATCTCTTCTTAATAGAGGTGACACAAAAAATAATAAACACAACTGATAAGGCATACTCGTAGTTATTTTTAAAATAAATAATTATGTTATTTGGAAGCTAGCCAAATTAATCGTCTCAAAGTGTGAGGATTTTCGGGTTACAAAATAAAAAGTAAATAAAAAAACCGGCCTAGAGCATGTCGGGCTATGCTCAATGTAGGGCTCCGTAGTTATTCAAAAATAAATAGTTTTGTTATAAAGTATTCTGTACGGTCAATAGACATGATTATTTAATATTTTTGGTTCCACGGAATAAAAATTAGAGGGAGGGGTCAGTTTTTTTTTTTTTTTCTGGAGCGGATTATGTCCGAAAATATAGACATTACAATAAAAAACATTATTTTTCAAAGACCTTTTCATCGAAAAAATCATCCTCGCCTTGCTAATAAAAAAAATCGTCAAATCACTTGTAAGGATACTTTTAAATAAAACTATTTCGAACATAATCGGCCCAGCCGTTTTTGAATCACTACGACAACCTACCCTGAGCATGGCCCGACATGCTTTTGGCCGGTTTTTTACATAATAATAAAATATTATAGCCCGCATACTGATCCGCATTTTATCTTTGCGATAGACTCTATTGCTATGTACAATAAGTGTGACAGTGTTGCTCCATCAAACATGTCAGTGTGAATTATTCGACGTATATGCCATTATTATAATGTAAATGACTATGACTTCGTAAAAATCATATTATATCATCAATATTATAAATAAACTAGTTTTATATTTTGAAGGCCACGGCTATCACTTCGTTTAAATGAATTTTCAATCATTCTTGACATGACTATCATTGGTCTGTGTTGGAATTTCGTGTCCATCCTTATTTTGTTTGTTAAACTGTTTTTTGGCCTCAAAAAACTATCTACAATTTATTTAATTATCGATCAAACCGAGGGTTGGGTGGTGAAACCCGATAAGTCGCGCAAACCTGTTTTTAAAATACGAACTATATGAAATTGACGTGAAGTTGGTATTTCAATGAAAAAATATCTCGAAAAATCTATAAGTAATAATAGCTCGGCAACGACAATTTATCTACAGTTTGTTTTGTAATATTTTTTTTATAAAAAACGTGAGTATTTTTAATGTAAGATGTAGGACTGTATACAGTCACCATCAGCGTTCGAAGTGCTCAAAAATATCTGAACACGCCTTTATCCTTATACCAATAAAGGTGTGTGCACTGTGCAGATATTTTTGAACGCTCCGGGCGGTACGATATATCTAAGAGCCTGTTCACACTAGCGATTCGCTAGTGTGAACAGGCTCTAATGGCTGCAGCACCTATTTTAATTTTATTTTTTACGTAACGAACTGTCTTCTTCTTCTTCTACCTAGCGTTATCCCGGCCTTTGCCAGGGTACGCTTTCCTGCTACATTTCCTCCACTTTGCGCGATCCTGGGCATCTTCTACTGTAAGCCCATTCACACTCATGTCAGCCTTCACGTAACGAACTGTAAATAGAAATTTTTTTATTTTGAGTTAGGTATAATTACTATTAGCTAAATAACAGGGTTTAATTATTGTGAGAGAAACTAGCAAAAAACCGTTTAGTTTTGTCTTATGTTTAGATATTTCAAATAAATTAATTAACGAACTATATATTTGTGATATAACTACCTATATGAACTGAATAAAAATATTATGTTGTAAATATTTTAATTAATATTTTTGTTTGTTTCAGGTTTTAAAGCTGTGCTTAAAACTTAATAACAAAACTATTTAAATAAAAATATTTAAAACAGTTAAAAGTATTTTTCAAAAATTTTAATCTACTATCATTGTTTCTATTACATTTCTGAATAAGTACTTTATATAAATTAAAATCTACTAAATATCAAACATTATAAGAAAGTGGTATATTAGTAACAAAGTGCAGTGAATATTCTCAAAAAAGTTATAAATCAAGGAGCCACATGTGGGTTGCCGCGATGATATCATTTGGACGTAAGTATATATTTTTATTATCACTTTATTATTCAACATGCCGAAAAATAGAGCTTTTGCAGAATTATTTAACCTTATGCACGACATAATACACGAAGAAATTATTACTAAGACGTAGTTTGCAGTAATTTTTGTACAAAACTTCTATTTAATAAATTGAAAAGAACTTAAAA
>JALPQI010018312.1:0-25375 GCA_025490895.1 Thaumatotibia leucotreta
GTTCATTAGTTTTTTAGTGAGGAATACTAATAATTACACGTTGATTCAAAAGCTAGTACGTTCTCTCTAGTAAGACTAGTGTATTCTGTGTAGTAGTCTCTTGTAAGCACACTCAACGAGCGATGGAACGGGCAATGCTTGGGAGTTTCTCCATGAGATCGAATTATGAATGAAGATAGGTGGTATACGTGAAACTAAAGTCACCGACGTAGCTCAGAAAATCTCAGAGTGCCAGCCCACTGGCTGGACAAAACGCCCGAAGAACTGATGGCCACTCACTGGAGCAAGCGAATATTTGAGCCATGGCATGGCTTGGCCTGTAATATATCCTGCCTTATTATCCTGACGGATCACTCACACTTTGTGGTAAAACTATAATAGTAATTGGTTTACCTTTTTTTACCTTCACCATTTATTATTTTTGTCAACCTCCGTAGCCTAAGTGATAGGGACCCTGCCTAGAAAGTTGGAAGTTTAAGCTAGAATCCCTGCGAGAACATTTTTCTGTTTGTTTATCACAAATATTTGTTCATTGGTTGGTTGTTTTAAATAATGTATTTCTGTTGCCTGTGAGCTTTTGGGACTCAAAATAGACCCCCAAGGGGCTTTTTGACAGTTTTAGAAGGCTCAATCATTATTTTTAATTAAAATAAACTACTAACAAAGGTGCTACTATTAAGTACTACTTACTTACTAGGTACTACAGGTTCCTCAACCTAAATTAATTTCCAAACAAATCGGCTAGGCCATCTCTCACTCTACTCTGCGTCCCAAAACCTCACTGGCAATGGTTATGGGTTATGCATTTCTTTTTTGGCCACCCTGTGTATTGTTGCTTACTTTCCACAATACAACTTAACTCAAGACAGGAACCAGAAGGTAGTGGAAATGATGCCAGTTGTTTATCAAATTGGTAAATAAATTCGCTCAATAATATATTCTAATGTAGGTAAATAATACTCAATATTGATACAGATTATTAACTAGTTGTTTTAATATTCTAGCTGACGACAATGAAACAAAATAATCCAGAAATATTACCTCAACGCCGCAAGTGATGAAATAAAATGAATATGAAAACACTGCTGACAGAAAAAGTAGAAGTAAAAAGACAATGCTACATGCATGAAAAAATAACTAAACAAAATGACATCCTGAAGGAGATTTAATAATAAATAATAGGTAGTATACTAAATGTATGTCAGTCAATTAACGGTAATCTATAGAAAGCATACCTACATACCATAAAATGCTTCAACTTTTCCATATGTTTTCATATTTTCTAAATGAAAGGTGCAAGTTATGAAATTAAGTTGATTATGATATTACATTTTTAAGTCAAGATTATTTAATTGAAGAATTAGGGACTGATATTGTAAATTTATAGTCATACATGCATTCATGGTATTGAGAGAATTTCAAAATGTTTTTACTTTCATGTTAAATTAGAGTTTTTGTATATTTATCTTCTAAATCAATAAGCATGTCATGAAACCTAGCCACTATGATAGGTACTTACTGTGATTACACATTTGTATTAATATTGGGTCATTACCTATGAAATTGGTGTTTTTGGTCATAGGACTTTAGTTGATTCCTAATTTTATTGGGTTATTCCCACCTGTTACCACCAACTTGACACCAGTGGTAACAACTGGGAATTTTTTTTCCCACCTGTTACCACTGGGAACAACTGGGAATTAAAATTCCCAACTGTTACCACTAAACTAATAGGTGGTACAGTCGAAGACAAAATAAGGGGTATACAAAAACGTTCAAAAATATGTCCCAGTGCACTCTAATTCTGTGTAATAAGAACGTCGTAACATATTTATGAACGGATTCTTTCGATACTTATTTTTGCACTTGACTGTAACTACTGGAAATTCTTTTTCCCAGTAGTTACCACTAAGTTAATATTTAGTAGTCCTATTGCAATAGGATACCTAGTAGCCATAAATTTGACACCAGTGGTAACAACTGGGAATTTTTTTCCCACCTGTTACCACTGGGAACAACTGGGAATTAAAATTCCCAACTGTTACCACTAAACTAATAGGTGGTAACTACTGGGAATTCTTTTTCCCAGTAGTTACCACTAAGTTAATATTTAGTAGTCCTATTGCAATAGGATACCTAGTAGCCATAAATTTTGTTATACAATGGTAACAATTTCCAGAGACTATAATTATTATAAAATGTTATACTACAAATAAAGACGAATTACACTGTTTTTTTTATTCAAAACAAGAATATTTCAATATTTAATTTTTCGTGTAAGTACCTAAAACCTTGTAGTAGTTATAATAATCTTAAAAAAGGATTGAGATTCGTAATCCGTTAAAACAACATGATGAAAAATGAAAGTTATCCCTCCTACGAGCCGGTCACCCGTCATCCCTTTTTACCTGCCCCTGTGATAATCAAGTCAGTAGTTCTTAATAATTTGGTTCAGATTCAGAGTAGGTAATACTGATAACGTATTTTTAAAAAAAGTTTAAAAAATATGTTCAAAATGTATTCATTTTAGACTTAAATCATTTATTAACAAAAATATAGTAACAAAAGGGAAATTTAAGAATAAATAAATAGTTATCACGCAAGCACTGTATTCATTTTTAGTAAAAATCGATGGTTAATAAGATATTTTATAAATAAAGTAATATTCATAAAATTAGCTCCTTATTAATAACTGGTAAAGTATTTTGTGTATATTCTATTAAAAACAAGCACATTACTAGTAAAGTACTTGGTGGTAACAACTGGGATTTATTTTTCCCAGTAGTTACCACTAAAGTGATTGGTGGTAACTACTGGGAATTATTTTTCCCCAGTAGTTACCACCAAGTACTCTGGTGGTAACAGGTGGGAAAAAAATTCCCTGTTGTTACCACTGGTGTCAAGTTGGTGGTAACAGGTGGGAATAACCCATTTTAATTGTCTAAAGAGAAACTTAAATAATTCTTTGTTTTCAACAGTGTAATATAATAATAATAATAATAATAGCCTTTATTCAACCAAATTGTTTTTGTACATTAGTTTTTAATATTTTGTTCCTGTTGTTTGGTCTTGCTTTCCAGCATAGGCCTCCCCTAGAGACTTCCACAATTGACGGTCCTGTGCCTTTCTCATCCATGTAGCCCCTGCTACCTTGACGATGTCATCCTCCCATCTACGGCATTGTCTTCCTCTGTTTCTTTTATATTGTCTTGGGCACCATTCTGTTACATATTTCGACCACTTATCTTTCTTGCTCCGCATCATATGGCCTGCCCAATTCCATTTCAGCTTTTTAATATAGTGTGTTAGTCTGCTTTCTTTTTAGTTTTTACTTTTTAGTTTAGCCTTTAGTTTTAGTCTGCTTTCTTATTGTTTGTAATCTAATTTTATCTCTAAGTTTTATATTAAGCATACTACGTTCAATATTGTTTTGACATACTTCTAGTTTGTGTATATTATGTTTTACAAAACTCCACGTCTGGCACCCATATGTCATGCTGGGGAGTATACAGGAATCAAATACTTTAGACTTTGCCTTCATTGGTAAATCGGGGTTATTCATCACTTCTTTGAAAGACCAGTATCTTCTCCATGCAATGCTGATTCTCTGATCCGCTATTTTGGTCAGTCATCCTGACGCTCACTGACAACTAATAATTTCGCAGTCACGTTCGTTTACAATCAAAGTCACATTGTATGCTTTGGCTCGTACTTTGTGCTCAGGGCACATCTTACATTTGACTGTGCACATTCCATTTTCCCGGTGTAGTTGGACATAACCAATCGCATCGTCGCCATATGATCCTCTTGCTGACCTGTGATACAAAGGCAAAAATTAGGACAAAAAGAAATTACATTAACATAACCTAAAATTAGCTCATACAAAACCTCCGAACTTGTCTTATTATATTTATACATTTATATACAAATAAATAATTAGTATAGATAGGGTACTTACAGTTTTTACATTTTTAAGTTCCGCAGCATAGTAATCAACGTTATCTTTATGCAATCATAAATGCATCTATCTTAGGTAGGTTGCTGCTGTCCGCTCGCACAAAATTTGCCTCCATTTTCAGATACCACACGAATATTTACACCGGAAGATATATATTTATTAGAAAAGTCTTTAGAATTAGCACAAAGATCGAATTAAACAATAATATCTCAAAACACGAACTACACTCTGTTAAGGAAGCAATGCATAAGCAATGTTTACTTGCTACTGACGTCACAGGAACGCTGACCAATCATAGGGCGTTGGCTGTCACAGATAATTTTTCAAAAAATATTAAATTTATTTTGGTGAAATATGCTACAAATAGGCATATTTTTTTCTAAAACTAAGTGAAATGTAGTATAAATTATGCTATTTTCTAATAGGATGACCACATTTTGGGGTATATTTTTAATGTTGTCAAATACCCTACTTTGATTCCGGATGTATAAGGCCGGCCTAAGGCTTCATCACAGTAGGTCGTCAGCATGGATTTAGAATATGGATATGGATTTGACAACGTAATAATAATAGCAAGAACGAAAGGGATGGTCTAATGAAACTTTTTACTAGTGGAAGTGAAAAGGAACGATAATCGTCCGTCCTTATCACTGTGCCACATGAATGTAGGATTAATATGGATTTGACAACGTTATAATAATAGCAAGAACGAAAGGGATAGTCTTATGAAACTTTTTACTAGTGGAAGTGAAAAGGAACGATAATCGTCCGTCCTTATCACTGTGCCACTATTTTTTGTGTATGTGTGCATTAGATGCTAAATGTAAGTGCCAGACAAATGCGTTGAATACGTCACTAAGTGCCTGTGTGGCACTTTCTTCTTAGTAGTAAGTGACTATGTCTATCCCTCTTAGTGGCACACTATGTGCGGCCCCTCGCTGTGCCACTATTTTTTGTGTGTGTGTGTGTGTTAGATGCTAAGTCTAAGTGCCACACACACAAGTATCTTCTTAGTAGTAAGTGACTATGTCTATCCCTCTTAGTAGCACACTATGTGCGGCCCCTCGGTCGTCAGGCAAAAAAAAAACTCGTGCCGTCTTGAATTTTCCACGGGATGGTTTCGTTGATATTTTTTTTATTGGCGATAATGACAAAATAGAAAGTGATAATCTTAAGCATTTTCAATATTCGCAATTGCAAATTTAGCTTGTACTCACGTATTTTTTCTTCTCTTCAAAAACTTATTCAAATTCTTCCCTCTTATTTATTACTACCAACTTATTTATTATTCTTCTTGTAGAAAGATTATTAGGTAGGATTGTTTGTTGTAATTATGAAGAATTAGGTATAATTGTAATTATGAAGAAAAAATAAGTAATTAGACATAAAATATGAATTTATTTAATAATTTGTGGTCTTGGTAGGTTTTTAGTGTAATTTCTTTTTGGTAAAGTAAAATATTCCAAAAAAATTAGTAATCTGTCATGAAATTGAACACAACGTTTTGAATTTGCTGCTTTTTCTACTGAGAGGGATTGCTGGACACAGTATAATCAGTCAACAATTTAAAATTTTCTTTTTACGTACCAATTCGATTATAAAAACAGGATCAACTAAGCAACCTAACTATAAAAAAAAAAACAATTTTACAATCTGGCAGCCCTGCGATAGAAATGCTTTGATGTTTTCAAAGGTAAATAATCTGGCAGCACTGGCAGTGACAGATACGACCATCGTATACAAATCACGTCGCTTATCAATAGTCAAAATCCGGTAGAATATGACAACAACCATAGTATGGAAATCAAAATGCACGATAAAATGCCGTTTGTCAAGTTAACAGCACGACCATCATAAGCCCCCAGCACATGATTCATTATCGACATTATTTTACAAGCGGGACTTACCCTTATCGATTGGTAAAGCACACCGCTATCTTTGCTCTTTGGCTAGGCGATCTAAAATGTACTATAATATATCTACACATAGCAATATAGAACTGTAGTACTAAACACAAGTATCTCCTTAAGGGTTTAATGTCCACTCGGCTGTCCCAGATCAAAGCCTAGTAAGTGTATTTAGCGAAATTTTACAGGAGAGGCAAATAAACATTTTGTTAAAAAAAACAGTAGCAGAGACCTTTATCTCACAAGACTTTGTCTTATACAGGGTGTAATCGTTAAGTGTTGCCAGGCCATAATTCCGTAAATATAGCAGATACCAGAAAACTTCTAACTGATTGCGAAAGTACATTACCCAACGAGTAAAATTACACTAATAACTTTTTTGAAATAAAATCTGAAATATCTCAAATATTAACTTCAAACCCTTCCATACATTTAGTACGTAAACGTTATTTAAAAGAGTAGTTTAATACGAATATTTTTTTATTTAAGAAGAATTATTTCATAAACGGTAATATTATTATTTTATTACAATGTATTCGTACAAATAACGAATCTCTAACAGTTTTTTTCTGTTATGACACCCGACATTTTTTAAGGCTAGTCGTGATACTAAATGTGTGGGAGCGTTTTAACTTAGTATTTTTAATATTACTCCATCAATTTAGAAAAAGTTATTAATGCAATTTTACTCGTTGGGTAACGCACTTTTGATATCAGTTGGAAGTTTTCTGATATCTGTTATATTTACGGAATTATGGCCTGGCAAGTGTGGCCACACTTAACGATTACACCCTGTATAAAGAAGTATAACTTGCTTTATAAGACAAACTATTGAAACTTAATATATGTATCTTTTTAGAAATTTTATGTGCCTTACTAACAACTGATTACAAAAAAATAATAGAAATGTTATGTCAATTATAAAACTGAAACCTAGCAAGTGGTACAAAAATGGTAAATTTTACTGCTTGTAAGCAGTAAACTCTTAAAATGTCAAATATAAAATCAAGCACATGCTTACTTTGAAATCCGGATTAGGATTACCATTTTAATAAGGTAAAGGTAAAATTGTAGTAAAGTGCATTGGGGTAATTTCAAACTACAGAAATTCTGCTCGGGTAATTTCGGAATGAATCTTTATTATGATAAAAATAACGGTGTGTTTTATGGTAATTTCAAATAAGACGACTTATGAAATGACTGCAAAGCACCCTATTTAATTGCAATCTAGGGGATTTCAATGATTTTGAAATTACTGACTACCAGTCCTTTCCCGCAGAGCTTCGCTGCAAAGTACTTGCTAACAATTTACTACACATTGAAACTTCCCAAAAACATCATTCTAAGCCGATAAATGTCCACTGCTGGACATAGGCCTCCCCCAGTAGGGTCATTGCCATAACGAGTCATTTTATTTAAAGTTGTCTCGCACTTGTTTTTTATTTTTGTAACTTTTAATATGATTTCCACTCAGTATCGCGAGCTCTTTCGATCCTGATAGGAGAACATTTTGGTATCATCTTCTGCTACGAGTGTATGCATATGCAAAAATTGTGCATACCATTCTAATATCACGTGTATAAACAGTACTACACACGCGACTATCGGCTTACCAGCGAAAATAAAAAAACGGCAATAAACATTCAATCAGCAATAAGTTTTTTCCAAAACTGTTGTACGAAATATCATTTGATATTCACAAGTCTTTACGGTGAAGGAAAACATCGTGAGGAAACCTGCAGACACCTGCGGAGAAATTCCAGTGTGTATGTGAAGTCCCCAAAAAGTACTGGACCAGCGTCGGAACCACGCAAAATAGACACGTTTGATGTCGAGTTGTGGAAAAAAATAGAAAGAAATGACAAACACAATATAATAGCAACAAGGCCAACAAGTATTGACATTATTTGATTTGTTTTATCAATACCTTCGTCGTAATTTGAAGCTTCTGATAATTTGTCCAGGGTTCTTTCATAGAGAGACAACGGACAATACCGACAAATAATGCACGACCGTAATGATAGTGACGTTATAAATTATCGAAGATCCAATTTTGTTTATTATCAAATAGTACAATTTTTTGGTCGGTTCTTTGTCGGTTAACAACCAAAACTCCCTATACCAATCGTCAGTAGAAACTAAAATGATTGTAAACAAAGCCTAAATAATTGCATAATTCCATAATCGCGCACTTTTAGAACACAATCTTGGTCTCGTCACTAACCTGTGTTTAAAACCTTAAGCATTGAGTTTACATACACTTTTAGTTAAAATCATTAATATTTTAGCCACTTTGATGACGCTGCTGCCCGTCATCGATCGTCGATAAATAAATGGTCAATATCAATTCAATTCCTCAGTCGACTCTTACGACACCCGCGGGGCGGTGACAAAAACCGCAGGCAGGGAGCGCGGGAGCGGCGACCATTAGAACGCAAACTTCACTCATTACTGACTTGATAGGTTTTATTTATTGTTATATTTGAATTCATTGTACGACCCTTCGGCAATTATTAAAATCAAAAGCCTAGTAAGGAACAATTTCCATATTCAAAAACCTAGTGTGTTCCATTTACAAACTCAAGAACCTAGTATAGCATGCAGTTGCCAGGTTTTTGGACCTGAAAATGTTACTTACTAGGATTTTGAATATGTTGGTGGCATGTAAGAAATGCCCTTGCTAGGTTTGGTGGGTCTCGTAACTTTGATTCTAATTGAGATAGAAATACAGGTGTTTTTGCATTAGACGCAGCTCAGCATTTGGGGCAGATACATTAAAAAAACGTATTTTGACAAAAAATGTCCCTTGCTAGGTTTTGATTTGGGACAGCCGCACTGATGTGCTCACGTAGACTGTGCATCGTTGAGAAGGACTGCCGGTTAACACTACACCATTCGTCAGTTAAAAAAAAATGTAAACAAACTTGCAAACTGGCATTATTTCATATCACGCACTTTCAGTTACCCTACCGCGAACTACGAAATTCGAAAATTTCGAGGATTTTTCTCTGTCACTCTAATGACGCCTTCGTTGGAGTGACTGAGACAAATCTCCGAAACTTAGGAACTTCGGTGTTCGCGGTAGCAGGCCAGACCACAATCTTGGTTTTATCACTAACTTAAAACCTTAAACCTAAAGTTCAAATATATTTTTTGTTAAAATTTTTGATATTTATTAGTATTAATTAACGTAAAAATGTAATATATTTGCGAACGTGTTTCATGTTTGACATAGGTATATGACAAAGTCAGACATATTTCTTTACCCATTTTTTACATTCAACTGAAGAATGGTATACAATTTAAAATAGTTATACTTATCTATAGATTTGGACCAACCAAATTTTGTTGATCGTTATTTCCTCGCGGCATCACTAATTGCCTATGATAAAAAAAGCAATATAGTAGTTTGGTGTTGGTGCTATATTTAAAAAACTTAACGTTTCAATTATTACATGTTCCTTCTAAGCTATTGTCAGAGCTCTTCGGTTTCAATGTTGATAAAAATTGGTAGACTGCAAGATCCACCACATTTGCCAAACTGTTCCAGAAAGTTTGTATGGAAGTTTCCTTTTTTGTTACCAGATTAGTATACATTTTTGGTAATATAAAAGGAAGGTTTCATACAAACATTATAGGACATTTTGGAAAACGTGGTGGATCTTGATCAGCATCATTGACTCAACCAGCCTACCTAATTAGTACCAATATCGAAGACGTGATCCAAATGTACAATTTTTTTTGAGATCATCATCATCATCATCAGCCTATTATAGTCCACTGCTGGACGTAGGCCTCTCCTATTAACTATGCGTATTAACGCATTAGGAGGTAACTGCCCACAATCGCCACGCTGGGCAAGCGGATTGGCGATCGCAGTAATGTGTCCACTATGATGACGCTGCTGCCCATCATCAATCTTGTAGAATGGTCAGTGACACTTCAATCCCTTAGTCGACTCTTATGACACCCGCAGGAGTTGGGGTGGTGACAAATGTATTCTTACCGCCGTCACCACACGGCCTCTGAGATATGCTTACCTATATATGTCATACAAAACGCCATCTGTTGAGTGTAGTCTGTGTTTACACGCATACGACCTTTTAGTTCTGTGGTTCAGTATCGGCAAGTATTAAACTGCGATCCACTCCGGTACGTCACGGGATGCGCGGGCGCCGGTGTAGGGGCTCCACGCGTTTGCAGAATTGAGGACATGTCCCAATGTTTACAATAGTCAATGCGGGTAAGACCGTCTACCAACTGATCTCCGACCCTAATTTAACAATATAAGGCACTGGTCTCACCGCGTGCCTACAAGCAAGCTGCGGCAAGTTGCCAATCGCTAACGCTTAATCAATCGTCAATCGTAAATGAAAGGCAGCTAATTGTCTTTGTCACACTAATAAGAAAGTGTGACATAGAGGGAAAACTAAGATACGCTACTAAGCGTTAGCGATTGGCAACTTGGTTAAGCATCCTGTACCTATAGGTATTTCGTGGGTGTAAGGTATTGAAATGCCACTGACCATTGGCTTAGAAAATTGATTATGGGTAGCAGCATTATCATAATAGACACACTACTGCGATTACCAATACACTTGCCCCAGCATGTCGATTTTACCTCATACGCATAAGTTATTCGCAGATGCCTACAACATCTAACAGTTAGACTAAGCTAGGCTGATGTTGAATTTCAACGGCACAGAACGTAATTTATTTGTTTTTTTTTCTGCATTAATGAGCTATCACTACATAGTATAAAATAAAGTCACCTTTTCTGTGCCTTTGTACGCTTAAATCTTTAAAACTACGCAACGGATTTTGATGAGATTTTTTTAATAGGTAGAGGAATTCAAGAGGAAGGGTTTTGTAGGTATATTACCCGTGCGAAGCCGGGCGGGGTAGTACTACATAAGATCTTAAATCGATATTGTCCAGTTCATTACACGGTCAACGTAAATACTTTGTTCAAACGACATCTACAGCACAAAACCAGCCCTAATCGCTTTCCGTGTCCATGTTATCATTCAACCCGTATCAAATTTACGACTCCCTATTATCCTACAATAATCCCATTTTCTATTAGTAAAAAAAGAAACCATTCATTCAATATCTCTCTCAGCATGGCGCCTATGTTAGAAGGGGATAAAAAAGATATTTAGTAGCACCTTTACTTAGTGAGTTTATTCCTAAATAACCAATTAAGCATGATCTTCGATTACCAACAAATCTGTAAAGACTCGGGGTCACGTTCTACTGGTTATGTTTAAGGCAACTCGCGCGCATCGTATCTGAAAAGGGATTATAATTTGTATATTTTGAAGGCTCTTATGACCTTTTAAAAGGATTGTGTCATAAATTTACAAGTGTCGGTTCGATGTTTTTGATTTTTTCAAACAGTTTTTGGTATTTGTGGAATGCGGTGACTTGCAAGATAGTGCAAGGTGTAGAAAAATAGTTATACAGGATGGATTTTAATATACTTACATAATTCGATTTATAATAATGCAATACACAATGACTTATTACCTAAGTACTTCAGTATTATTACATTACAATGATTTTGCCACGGTTTTAAACGTTAGCGTCAATGTTAATTATTTTTAACTGACTTCAAAAATGGAATAGGTTCTTATTTCAACTTTTTTTGTATGTATTCTATGTATTTTGTTCATATTTATGTGACAATGCGAGCGAAAATGTAAAGTAAGTTATGCGGACTTTGACGTTTATGGTGGTATTAGACTTTTGGTAAGAATAAATAAATATCTTGGTACATCTTACACAAATCGTCCAATTCCCAAGGAAAGCTCAATTGAGGATTATGATGTGGGTACCAGGTGACGATATATATACCAGATAGATACATAAAGGAGTATCTATATAAATACACAGACAGCCATGACCAAGGAACAAAAATTTGTGAAAAATAAATACACAAGTAATGCCGTCACCGGGATTCTAACCCGGAAACTCCAACTTCTTAGGCAGTATCACTACCAACTAGGCTACGGAGGCTGACATATAGGTATTTTAAGAATTTCTATAGAGAAACAATGTAATGGGTTAGGCCGTCTATCGACTGATCTTTGACCCTAAATAAACAGTAAACAGAAAGTATTAAGATAAGACGCATATAAAACTTAAAAAATCGATAGGTATGGCTTACCCACACTTATGATACCTATATAATGCATCATCATTATATCAGTCGAAAGACGTCCACTACTGAACATAGGCCTCCCCCAAAGATTGCCACAATGATCGGTCCTGTGCCACCCGCAATGCATACGTAAATAAAATGATCCAAAACAATATTTGAATTCATTTCCAGGAATACGATGCCTTGTTAATTATTAATTAAAATTATCGATTTTTCAATAAAATAAATCAATCGAAGCGAAACTCTACGTCCGCAATTTCACAATCTTATCATTTGTGGTAGCAGCCAATAATATTTGTAACCAGTTGATTGATTTCCATACTAGATTATACGAGACAAGGAAAATAAAAAAATAAGATTATCGACTTTCAATCGAACTAATGTCAAAGAACTTTAACAATAAAATGACACACTTTACGATAAAAACTGCGTGATAGTTTTCATGTTTGCGATGTTTATACGATAAAGCGCATTACAGTTTATAGTATCACATAATAAAAGCAGTACTAAATAAATACAATCATTTATTCTAAAATTAAAATATACCTCAGCAATCTACCTATAAAAAGAAAATACCTTCCTTCCTTCCTTTCAGACATATCTTGGCTATACTTTGTCCAATAATCACTGTCAGTAGAAAGATGGCAATTTCAAAAAATATAGTTGCAAAGAGTTGGCCAATAGAAAATTAGAATTTACCAACTTCTTTACTAATAGCGATTATTGGTCAGTGTTTTAATTTAAGTAGAAAATAAATCAACTTATTTTAATTTTTTCCTAACTAGTAACAAAAACGAACTTTGCGCACGCTTCGCGCGCGGTAATTTCCCTTTTTGACGCACTTGTTATGACAAAAAACGTCCCTTACATGTGCAAAAACTTTTTTTTACCTCGGGTGATTGTCGCCCTCGTTTCGCTCGGGCTCCAACTTTCACCCTATACGAAAAAAAAGTTTTCTCGTTAGGAAATGTACTATTTCTTACCTTAAACTGCTTCAAGGGTAGGTAACGCAATATTTAATTTTATAATTGTATAATTCTCAAAAATTTTGCAGGTACATCAATGTGCCCCTGTCCTATGTATAAATAATGTACAAACTTCAGAAGTTTGTATGGACTTTACTTTTTTGTTACCAGATTAACAAAAAAGGAACGTTTCATACAAACATTTTGGGACATTTTGGAAAATGTGGTGGATCTTGTTCGGTATCATTGAATCTACCAGCCTACCAATTTTTATATACACCGTGTTTATATTGATTTCCGTTAAATTAAAGAGAAGCTTATATAGGTCAAAAATAATCAATTTCTCTAAGAAACTACTGTCTTAACTCTTAATGTTATTGAGTTATTAAAAAAATAAGTTGAATGACTGAACAAGTGTATTGCAACCTTTATTACATCCTAATGTTACTTATTTTGACGTGTGACGTCACTCAACTGAGATCTTATTGTTAAGATCTTATCCTCTCACACTTGCCATTACAATTATTATGTATGAAAACGAAGTAAAAACATTTTTTACGAAATTAACAAAAGCTGATATACCAGGCAACTTCAATTAATGTCCCAAGTAACCTGTCCAATTTAACGGAAATCAATAAAAACACGGTGTATATCGAAGACGTGTTCCAAATGTACAAACTTTTTGAAAAACGCTCACATCATCCATCCATCCATCATCAATGGACTATCTTCCCCTGAAAGCCAACCAGGGCCGGATTTAGGGGGGGGGGGGCAACTGGGGCTACAGCCCCAGGGCCTCCACGAAAGAGGGGCCCACACAATAGAGATTTCGAAAAAAAATATTTCACATTCATTCAAATTATCCAACTAGTAAACACCAGTAAAAAAAAATTTACGCTGTTTTGAGAACTTGACTGAAATAATTGTCTACTTTATTTGGAAAATGGTTGGGGGCCAGGGGGCCTCCACTCCTTTGTTGCCCCGAAGCCTCTCAACTTCTAAACCCGGCCCTGTGGCTTCGCCCCGGACCTACCCCACGGTGTAACAATGGCGGTAGATAGCGTCGGAACAAAGAGCCAAATGGGTGGAGATACCATCGTATTGTGGTGGCCAGAGTAATGGACCTGTGCGTAAATCATTACAGGGTGACCATGGGTTTGGGGCCTTTTTAAATAAATTATCATCAATTATTAATGTACTCCCTGTACTATCGCATTCATACCTATTCCCAACATATGAACCGGCATCGGAAGTACCTAGAGGGCAAGAGTTTTTTTCAAAGCTTATTTTAGAATATCACAAAAGAAAAAAAAACAAAATTAGTGTGAAAAAACCTTTGTTACATAGTACTGTTGAAAACAAAAAAAAAAAATATAATATGTTACTCTTGACATAATAAAATTAAGGAACAACTAAAGTCTATGACCAAAAACGCCAATTTCATAGGTGACGCCACGTGACCACGTACGTAACCCCAATATTTATAAAGCAACTTCCAGGTAAGGTATTCAAAATTTTCATACACATGTGGCTTTTAAAATTTTATAAGTTATTCACATATACTGCCCAAAGAAGCGATGGCTAGATGTCGTGAAGGCGAATAAGTGTGAATGGGATTACAGTAGAAGATGCCCAGGATCGCGCAAAGTGGAGGAAATGTAGCAGGAAAGCGGCCGGGATAACGCTAGGTAGAAGAAGAGATTCACACATATATCTACTTTAAATCCTAGTGTAGAAACGCATTTTTGATGAATTCAAATCGCTTTGATGCCTTTGAAGTTTTTAATTAATGATGATTATCATCCAAAGACCAACACATTCTCTTGCAATTATTTTAGCAAAACATATTTTCAATCGTTATCAATAATTTAATTTAGTTATAGACGATAGATAAATACCTAATGCAGATCAACATTTGTTGTTATCGTACAATTTAATTCGATATATAATGCTTATCGGTTATCATGTGACGACGATTCATCATTGTAAATACATAATTTGTTGATTTAAGTTTATCTGCAACAGGAAATTATATTTTAATCGATTAAGAATGAATTTTAGAAATTTAATCCATCAGGATTAAATCAAAATTAATAAATCCACATATTATAATCCGTTTTGAATCGAAAATGAAAAATAGGTTTCTTAAAATATTTAGACACTAGGAAATTGATATAATATTTTCTTCGGTTATCGCGATGATTACTCATGAAATAAAACTATTGAAACGCACGAACTATTGTCACCCTGTGAAGTATTCAAAACGTCGGGATGTAGTTAAATTTGATTAATATACGCGATATAATCCGTTTAAATATTTTTTACTTAGCACTACTTGATAGTTAAAGAAGTAGGTACCTATCTACGTATAGTTTATTGCGGAACACAGTTTTATGATATATTTATTTTAGTGAAAACTACTAATTGCTTTGGGCAAATGTCTCCGGAAATAAAAGTAGAAGAATTTCGGAGGTTCTATACAGTCAAATGGATGTGAAGTAAAGTTGTAGTACTTCACTATTCCTCACAATTTTTAAGAGCTTTTTTGAGGGCCCAGTTAAAAGGACAAACTTTTGCGTATTGTATTGATATAATAATAAAATATTCATCAAAAAAATAAGGGCCACTGAGTTTTTTTACTGTAACTTAAAAAATACTCATTGTATGTATATTTTGTTTCACAATTAGGCTATTTTTACACAATTCACGAATAATACACGGGGGGCACTTTTTAAGACTTTGAGAGCTGATATCTCGAAAACAGTTCGCTTAAATAAAAATGTGTTTTACAAATGTTTATATCATTTCTATTCATATCTCACACGCTAATGTACATCGACAAAAAAAAACTACTCCTCAATAACATGTTACATGTACCTATGGAGGGCCCCAACCCCAATTATTCTTTTACAGATTAGTATATATTTCTACCTCACTATAATATTATAATCCAAATCGACTGAAACTATAAGTAAATATTTGGAAAGAAGCCTATTCAATAATATGAAAATGTTTCCAACCGTACCCATTATTACGAGTACCTACAATAGATGAGAAGCTTATTTCGAAGTTCGAATCTGTCATCGTGGCATTTTGCATCGCTAGAGGGCATGGCATGCTTTATACAACCACAATTTCGCATGTTCTTTTGCTGTGAATCTTCGAAGCAATAAACAAGGTTTTACAAGAAAATGTCATCGTGTGAAAGTATGCAAAGTGTCGGCATTAATTGCGCTTCGCTTAAAGGTTAATTTGATCGCTTATCTGCTTGATTGATAGTGCGGGTTGCATAATACGATCCACGGCTTAGCACACCTATCGTATAGCCAGTGATAGGAAATATATGGGTTTAAAACTTGTTAAAGGACCATGGGCACTGTAAGCTCAATTAAGGATTGTGATGTAAGTATTATCAAATCGGAATCAGAAAGGGATTCGAAAGTACTGTTGACACAAGAAATGAAACAACATTTACCAATAAAAGAGTCGTTTATAGATGTAGTGAGTGATTAATTAATCTATTGTCTGTAAGTACTTAAACAATTAATATATGAATAAAACTATAAATATATCCTAGATTGACTTATACAATGTTGTGTCAACAGTACTTTCGAATCCCATTCTAATCGCGGTTTGATAATACCAGGCGACGATATACATAATAGATAGATACATATAGATACTTAAATGCATAGACAGCCATGACCAAGGAACACATATTTGTGACAAATAAACACATTAATAATCCCCTTGCCGGGATTCGAACCCGGCACCTACAGCTTCGTAGGCGGGGTCACTACCAACTAGGCTACGGAGGCTAGGCTGAGCTAGGCTGGATGAATACCTTACTACTCGTTATTTTACATGGTTCTAAAGTAGCTGAATTTGATTAGTTCCGACCTACTGAATTTGGTTGGACCGGAGCGTTCAAAAATATCTGAACACGTCTTTATTGCCATAACGATAGAGACGTTTTCAGGTATTTTTGAGCGGACGCTACGATATTTTTGGGGGGTTACCATGACGTACTAATGCGATTCATTTTAGGTCGAAGGAAAGGGACAAGGCTATACGAGTCGTAAATCACTGTCCCTTTTGAACCTAAACTGAATCGCATTAGTACGTCATGGTAACCTATAGGATGGTGACTATATTTCGACGGTTCGATATTTGATATTTGCAGAAGCGCCCTAGACTATTCAGCGGTTGGTTCAACAAATTATCACTTATCATTATCAGTTAGATACGCTGATAAACGTTATCTCGTAAAATGTCGATGTACTATTTTTTATCATTTAATTAAATTTCTATGATATCGATTTCTGTGGTCAAGTTCTAGGACGAATTACAAATTAGTAGTTGTTTTTAAAGATTATTTTTGAATATTATTTAAGGGAAAAAAATTTATTAGAAGCATCGATATAAAATACCGGTATTTTATATCGATGATTAGAAATTAAAAAACCTTTGTTACACAGGGCATTGTTCAAAACAAAGATTATATCTAAGTTTCTTTTTAGATAATTAAATTAAGGATCAACTGAAGCCTATGACCAAAAACGTCAATTTCATAGGTGATGGCCATTGTATTAAGGTGCGTGCAAACTAAAAGAGCATTCGCTGTTCTAACCTCCCACTCTACGAAATTCGATCGGTACACAAAACGTTATTGGTTGATTTCGTAGAACGGGCGTTAGAACAGCGAATGCTCTTTTGGTTTAAACGCACCTCTAAGGTGCATGCAGACTAAAAGAGCATTCGCTGTTCTATCCCCCACTCTACGAAATCAACAAATCACGTTTCGTGTAACGATCGAATTTCGTAGAGCAGGGGGATAGAACAGCGAATGCTCTTTTGTTCTGCATGCACATTTCCTGAATTGACAGAATTTAATTATTAATGAGTATAATGAGCATAATAAGGAATGAGTATAATGAATTACACTGCCGGATCTATTTGTGATTTCATATTGCATTACAATATGTACCTTATGTTGGTGCTTGTGTACACCTTCTTGCCAAAACATCTAAAGATAACATTAATCTTATCTCATATCATAGAATAAACTTGCTACAGCGTTAATGAATGAAATTATAACAAAATATTGTCACCTTAGTAGCTGCCACAATTTTCAATCTTTCATGGTTGAAAATTGCACTTTATTCCTATGTTTACCCTTAAAACGCGCACTTTCTACGCATTTTTTTTTCTGTGATGAACTGGCTATCCCACTTTTTCCTCATCAGAAATTATACTGAATGTGCCTCTAAACGGATTTCTACTATTTTTACACTGTATGCTAAATTGCAAACCCGAATGTATCGCATACCTGGCTCAGAGCACGTAGTAACCAGATATTACTTATACCTACATAAGATTTTTTATCATATCACTCCTGACTAAATAATCTGAAGATAGCATGTACTAGGTACAATATGTAGTTTGATGATGCCTAGCTTAAGGATATCTAGAGGTTTGCAGAGACAGAAATTATATCTTTATAATTTCCAGCCGTTTACCGCCCACTGCT
The DNA here is from genome assembly GCA_025490895.1 of Thaumatotibia leucotreta. NCBI lineage: Eukaryota > Metazoa > Arthropoda > Insecta > Lepidoptera > Tortricidae > Thaumatotibia > Thaumatotibia leucotreta. The sequence goes on from JALPQI010018312.1 coordinate 18,524, forward strand.
GAGCATAGGGAGCATATGCCTCTCATCCTGTAGACTTATGATGGTACCGTATTTAGGCGTTTGTCGTTGTTGCCGTCAGGTTCTAACAAGTATGAATGTGCAAAAGTGACGAGTAGCACGATAAACGGTGAGGGTGCGACTCCACTGAGGCGGAGAGGAGCGAAGAATGCGGAGATGTGCAAAATTGGCCAAAGAGACCGCATGACAGTGTTTCGAAATTTGAATTTAAAGAATGTGATTGGTCAATTTTGCCTCTCCGCCTCATTGGAGCCGCTTGACCATGGTAAGCCACCTGTACGTCACTGGCCCCGGTTCTGAGCTAACCTCATCCAAAAATGACCGGTACTGTTTCAAATATCGTCTGAAAGCGGCCACCAATCCCTTAACATTTGATGCACCTGTCCTCACGCTGCGTGGTTTGCCAAGAAATTACACATAATTTATAAAAAGCTAAATTACGTAGATACGTTTTACCACTGCTAACCGACATACAGGCATTGTTGGCATCAATCTGAATTTATCAATCATAGTGACGCGTCAATCCGATTGATCAATCTGAATTAATCAAATCGCCATCTTGGATCTTCAGCGATCTTGGAGCGTGCGCACGCGATAGGCGGCCGAGCCAGCATGAATAATATGGATATACACAGTAAATAGTTAGGTATCAAAACACAGATTAATTTTCTGAATAAATATTTACTTACGCTAAATTTTACAATAAATCGTCTAAAATTAATTAATCAAATCGTATTCTATATTACATTAAGATATCTGGCTTACATTGTATAGATTAATTGTACAATCTTTTGCCATCCATTTTTACGAAAATCTAAATTAATATTGCTGTCACACTGAATGATAAACTTCAGTATTTGCACTGTCGTCATCGCACTAAAGATATTGAGACTGAATCAATTTGGGATGTTTTCATTAAAATACAAAAATACAAGAGATTATTCTGTACAAATATACAATTAAGTTTACTTTCGTTTCATTTACGTTTATAATGAAAAACGAACGCTGACTACAAAATTCAGAACTTATGGACTTCAAACACAAATAAATAAGTGGATAAAAGGCAACCAGTTTAAATAAAAAGGTCCAAAATTCTCTTTTCTTGTGACCGTAATTTTTTCGTGGCAAATTTTTTGCAGAACGTTCCAAAAAGATTAGCCACGAAAATTTTACGGTAATTTATTGTTATTTGATGAAATAATTGGCAGCTAGATTGAAAAAATAATTGTACGGGTTACATGTGTAGGTACGTCCGTAAGACGACTCCTAATGTAATTTAATTCCGATAATCTATTCAGGAATCTTACATGACTAATTTTTATATTCATAACCATTTGAGTTTGGCCAAATCTTAATTTTGAGCAAATTTACAAAAACTTTCAGGTTAGGGCTATCTGTACTGAAAAAAGACATACAGCAAACGTGCAAAGAAATTCGCAACTGGTGACGATTTAAAACCGGTCGTGTTTTAAAACGACTGCAAAAAAAAGTAGGAGGTTCTCAATTGGACAGAATTCATTTTTTATTTATCGCCAGTCGTTTGGATTTTTTTTTTACATTTACTTTTAGGGTGCGGCTCCACTGACGCGGAGCGGAGCGGAGCTGTGGGAGCTCGGCCAATGAGAGCGCATCACGGTGTTTCGAATTTTGAATTTGAAGAATGTAATTGGTCAGTTTTGCACAGCTCCGCTTCGCTCCGCGTCATACGGCTAATCAGTTTGCAGTGTATTTGCTTTACGAAAAGTGAAGTAGAAAAGTTTTAATGTGTATTGCCTAGTTTGGGCTATAATGATGAAACTTTATGTTTTTTAGCCATGATCTTGAATTTTATAAGAAGTATAATGTTTCAATAGTTCACTTTCGGCAAAAATGTCTATGACAAGTATAAAAATTTCTTAAATTGTTATCTACATTTTACATCGTATAAGTACTAAGCACCCTATAATAAAATAATTTTGTACTAATTTTTTTCATACCTAGTGATTGGCGTATACGTATATGTTATTGAAATCATAAAAAGTTTAAAATATATTACAAGAAATCATAAATGCATACTCAAATCGTATACAAAGGTTATCTTAGTAACTTCTTATTTATTTATAAATAATAGCTAAACATCCGACAATAAAAAAAATAGGAATAATGTGATGCAGCAAAGAACGTAGGTATAGTCCATTTTAAATACGAAGGCCCGATGCCACTCGAAACTTTTGTCATTTGAATGGTCCACTACAAATTGGCTCGTGTCGTACACCGATCTATGCTAAAAATATCACGCCACAAAAGGGTCTGCCCACGTATCTTTTGTTTTCACTGATCCTGTAGTTGACGACTAAGTTCGAGATATCGAAGTTGTGCCAAAGGGTCCTCACTCAGCTTGTTGTAACGTATTTAGTGCACCGCAGGGCACACTACTCAACGCTGATTTTCAGTGAGGCCCGAGTGAGTCTAGTTGAATCGGGCCTTCGTATTTGAAATGGACTATACCTAATCCATTTTTAGGGTTTTAAATATCCAGAAGAGAGACACGAAACTTTAGTAATGATCCTTCTACAGAACAACCAGCAGAAAAGGATCTATCACTCTTCGACTATTCTATAGTAAATTGCGAACTTGTGTCGGTCTATCAATTTTACTTTTCAAAAAAAGGTAGACCAGTTTGTCTTACTCTACTATCTGCAGACGTAGAAGTCACGGTGGCACGAACAAAATTTTGCTAGGGACTTCCACTACTTAAATATAATTTTATCGATAAGTTATTTTTTATTATGACAGAAGTAACGTTATGACTTCGAGACATATTTGTCTAAATAAGAGTTAGTTGGAAAGCAGTCGAGAATTAAGCTTATTTTGGATGGAAATTGATCAAATATGAAACCATATAGTTGCCTATTTCTAAGAATGAACTTTCGACAGTTATTGATTCATGATCATCATCACCAGCCTATGATAGTCCACTGCTGGACGTAGGCCTCTCCTAACTATTAGCTATGCGTATTAACGCATTAGGAGTAGGGTTCGCTATCCGGATCCAAAATGTATGCAATTATCCGGATCTGGATCCGTATTATCCGGATCCTTCATACATTTTCGGATCCGCTTGCAAACCCTAATTAGGAGGTATATGTCCAGAATTGATCCTTATTAATATGACGGTAAGATTGACTCACTCACTCATATTTTTCCGATAGTCTTAACGTCATATTTATAAGGCTCAATTCGAAACTGTAAAAGTTCATTCTTAGAAATCGGCAACTAAAGTTAGTTGTTAAAGTTGATTTTTATTACATTTTTATAAGTCCTTAAAAAATACATAGATAACATTGCGTAGTAATAAGCATAGTTTAGCTGTTTTCTATGTATCCACTGAATATATCAGCTAATATGAAATGTACTTTCGAAATGAGTATTCACTTATCGATAAATTTAATACCAAATTGCTTAGACAAATTGTCAATCGCTAACGCTTAATCGTCGATTGTTAACGAAAGGCAGCTACCTGTCTTTGTCGCACTAATATGAAACAGTGACAGAGAGGGAAAACTACGATACGCTACTAAACGTTAGCGATTGGCAACTTGGCTAAGCATCCAGAAGTCCCTAGTTAATTGTCGTTAGCGTTATTGCCACCGACTTCTATGTCTGACCATCTGACTTAGTCCGGAGCTGACTGTCTCAGGAATCCTGGTAGGATCTCCTGGTCCGCTCCTCGGAGGACGACGGTAACGACCAGGCCTATGACGGTGCCTAGCAGGAGTCCCACGGAGATGGCCAGGATCCGCTGACCGAAGGGCCATTTGGAACACGCCCAGTATTGCTCGCGGATTACACTGGAAAAAAAAATGCCTTTTTGATGATTGAGTAATGAGTATTGCTGTGGCCTTAGTAAAAATGGGTATAGCTCCCCGACGCTTGTGAAAAAGGGCAACTGATAGGTGTTTCAAAATGACTGGCCGTTTGTTTACTAGGGCCACAGATTTGAGGCCTTGTTGAAATTGTATTGTATTTCCCTAATAGGGCATTCTACAAAAAAAAATCCCGAAAACCTGAATATTCCAGATCTGATCAAAAAGCCCAAGATTAAAAAAAATAATCGAGATTCCGTTACGTGACCGTTTTATTTTACCACATTTTTTATGATTCGAATGAGCCCACAAACGTCCAGATTTGGAAGAATCAAGTTTTCAGGTTTTTGTTCAGAAAACGCCCATTAACGTTTTCTACCGCAACCCTAAGCTTTTCTACATTTTTATAACAGGTTTCATTAATACATTTTTTTATGTGACCCATAAAATGAAGTCCATGGGCGTCAAGTCTGGAGTTCTTGCAAGCCTTCTAATGGTCTCCTTTACATGTTCTGTTCTATATCTTTTATATGTATAGGTATTGTTATAAAAAAATTTAAAGTACTTGTTACTTTCATTCAAACTACAAAATAATCTTATTTTTTCTTAACAATTCCGTATTCCTTAATAATCTTAATGTCGGTTGTCGCTGTCAAATCGTGTTCATTAAAATTAAAAACATTAAATTACATTGTGTTTTGTAGATTTATTATGTTTACATCACGACTACTTTTGTTTGCAGTTGACAATAACTGTCTCAATATTGGCATGTTATCTTTTATTACACAGATAAATATAATCTTATCCGTTGATCCTTTATTGCTTGCTGAAGTTAAACATTGATCTGAATTCTGGACAGAAGTTCTAGAAATAATGATTATGATAAGATGGGCTGAACCACCATTATACCCATCGATTTTATTATCTATGGCATTCCTCATAGGTATTTGTTTATTATTTTCTCCTAGCACCTTGTATATGCCTGATTTTAAATACATAAGTAGAATAATATAATGGCACACTGTTTTCTTTCACATATCGTCATTGTCCCACGGTAAATTACATTAAGACTTGTGTTGTCTTGTGTTGGAACAAAATGTTTTTGTGATAAATACACAAAATTATGCCCTGACCAGTACTCGAACCCGAGACATCCAGGGTAATGTACGGGGCTGCAAAGGCAGTCATATACAGTCAGCAGTAGATATTGTTAAGCGGGCAGGGTGTTTAAAATGAACTAAGCACGCAAAGACTATACAAGTGTTAAGATCTTTGTTGAACACCCTACCCGCTAAACTATATCTGCTGATGACTGTACATATGTACCTATTTAGAAACTATATAACAGTGATTTCAACTGTTTCATTATTTATTGCGTTCCTCTAAAAACTGTTTCATGTTTGTTTAATATTTATGATAACATTGATTTCGTCACAATAAAATCATTATAATAACGCCTTTTCTTACTTTTATATGGGTTCCCCAGGGAGTCATTCTAGTTCTCAAAATGTTAAATTTCCATGGAAATGTTCAATGATTTTTTCCTTAGGATTCTAAATTATATTTGTAATGTGTACTGTTACAAAGCTAATAACTACGGCATTGTTTTGTTTGCATGCGCCACTGATATCAATGTTATCACTGTTATCACTTTGTCGCTTGCACTTTTACTTTTACGTATAGTTATGAATTGAGGTATATCCGGCCTAGTTGGACTGTTAGCAATAAAAGGCTTTACTACGTAGATATAAATATGACTTCATTATGATAATACTTATCGTTGTTTGGATGTTAATCTTAAATTAAGGTTTGAACTAGTTTACTTTTTAGAGACAAAAGAAGCCTTTATTTATTTTAATATTCAAGTTTTTACCATATGTGAAAAATATCACATTATACGCCTATATCATTCCACTGCTGGGCGTAGGCCTCTCCTTATATGCGCATAGACGCATTAGGAGGCAAATGCCCATAATCAGCACGCTGGCCAAGCGGATTGGTGATCGCAGCAAGTGTCCACCACGATGACGCTGCTGCTCATCATCAATCAATCTTCTTTCAAGAATGGTCAGTGACACTTCAATCCCTTAGTCGACTCTTACAACACCCGCGGGAAGAGCTGTGGTGGTGACAAATGTATTCTAACTGCCGTGTGAAAAATATAGATACTGACCTTAATATCTTGCAAAATATAGTACGTACCTACAGTAAACATTAAAAATAACTTCGTATACCTAATTGACGTATTTTCTTACACTCGGACAAGAGTGAACGCGAACAATTGTTGAATTCTTTGTTTGAGTCGTAAATCGATTCATGTAATATTTAAGATTACATGGTCGTAACATTGTACGTTCATAAACAAAGAAATAAAACGAACTACGGTTAAGGCGGCCGCTGCTGAAAATGCCAAATTTTTAAAACGTAATAAATATAAGGCTCGGCAAAGACTACGATTTTGTACCGTTTGGCGTAGAAACTTTAGGTTCATGGGGCCCCAGCGCACGCAAATTGTTTAATGAGATCGCGAAACGTCTGGTTAACGTGACTAAAGACCGAAGAGCTGGCGACTTCCTCGCACAACGCATCAGTATACAGCGAGGAAATGCCGCCAGCATCCTCGGTACAATGCCACAAGGGCCATTCTTAGATATAGGTTAGGTTAAGTAGATTAGTTATATTTAGTACTGATTTTTCAATCCCCAGATAACAGTAACTGTCAAATAAATGTTAGCTCTATCCTTTTTTGACTGATGACCAGCGATAAGGGTGGTAATACTTTTAACTTACGTATACTTTTAACTGAGGATTGAAAAATCAGCCCTTAATCTATAAAATAAATACTATTCAATAAAACTAGCAAACTCCTCTCCCAAAACATATGACAATACTTTATGTAGATTTATGAGTAAAATATCGTGATTTAAATAAATATTCTCTGTTAACATGTTGGGCACTATTACCACCTTAAGATACTATTGACGGTGAC
>JALPQI010018313.1:0-20881 GCA_025490895.1 Thaumatotibia leucotreta
GCATGCGCTTTTGGTTTGAACGCACCTTTAGATGCTTCGAATTCCATGAGAGAGGTCTACGAAAGCTACCAGAAATTCCTAAATGAACCGCTAAGACGCATGTCGTCATAATAGCCTTAAATGCACATTGTTGCGAGAAACACTGGCGCGGACGCCGATGGCGGATAAGGGCCGTCATAAGTCGGCGCGTCGCGTCGGCAAATAACGACAAATCGCGTCGTGCGGACCGCGACGGCGGACCTACTGCAGGATCATTCCTATAAGGAGTTGCGAGTTGTACCATAAGTAAAATCATTCTCAGGTTTGAAGGTGACTTTCAAAGGTGAGATCACAGTTGACATATTTTTGTAACATCATGGTAACAAACAAGCATATTTTTGGTGACAGAAAAAATAATTTCCAGGTGTTTAGTATGGTTTAAAGTGACTTTCAATGTCACAGCTGACAAAGTTATATTATTTTTGTAACATTATGGTAACACACAAACAAGCCTGATAAAAAAATATCAAAGAAATCATAAAAATCAAATGTTCTAGACGTTAGACGATTTCTTAAATGAGAGCAGACAAGATAGTTTACCAGAGTGCCATGGAAAGCAGCAGTGATTCCTAACAAAAGGAAGTATTGTCTCGTGTACTGTAGCCAAATTACAAAAAACAGTTCAGGAAAGTTTGCTTTAATACTTACCTATGTTTGTCCAATGGCAGGTAGAATTTCCAGTTTTGCACAGAAAATACGTATCGTTATAATTATAAGTCTGCACAAGAAACTAACGACATGATGGTAAGCCACATTCGTTTCCCATGGATACCAGTGGCGTGCACTCCATATAGGCAAATAGGCACTGCCTACCCTAGCAGAACAGCATCTACATAATATGTAGACGAAAAAGTATATTATATATTTTCGTCTTCATTATAATAATTTGTCATGTTTTCTGAAAGAAATCCACATAAATATTTATATTAACGGAGCTCGCGGCGATTTAAATTTTGCGCGCGCGCTAGCTAGCCTAGCGCGCGGCTGCCCAAGCCCCATCTGGGGTAAGGCAACGGCGTTCGGAGCCTACAAAAACACACACACTCACACAGTGCGTTTGTGTAGACATGTCCGAGAACTATATACATATTCTTGCCCAGTGCACACGAAGATAGAAAATATACGCACACAATCAAAATAATAGGCTGCGCCTAGGCACCATACGTGCGAGAGGGACGGCTAATGTCGGTCTCTCTCTGACTAACCGAGCCGCGAGATGTAATACGACTAATTTTAAGAACTCTCCTACGTTGCGATTTTTACTTGAAGTGAGAGGCATTACATTCTGTCAGGTTTATTTGTTTACAAACAGTCGGTTTTGATTTTTGCGATACAGGTTTGAGGTTAATCAGTAGAAAATCTATCAAAACAAAACTCATTCATTGTTATATTAATACAGTTCGGTTCTGAGCGTTTTTTTTAACGTTTATTTTCATGTAAGTGTTGTGACTGGTGACTGTGCGTGACTGAATTATGCTATGAGAATAAATTGTGAATACCTAGTTGATGCTGACTGTTGTATGTCTAGCGTGTCTACGAAGTTGATTTTCAGCGTATTTAGCAAGTTCGTGCGTATAATAAGCACAGGTACGTGTAATTATTTCAAAAGTTGATGTATTCTGTACTCGGAAATTGTACTTATAAAAAGGTTTTCAAATATGCGTAGCATTAATCATCGGTGAATTCGAAATATAAGTGCAATACCTAACGAGTGAAATAGCTAAAATACAATGTTCATTAATGTTATTCTTTAGAAAACATGAGCGATTTGAAAAGCATTAGGACGTTAACAAAAGTCGGCGGTCGAGATATAAGACTTAGTTATTGTCGCAAGCTATACCTAGGCTCTTTTACTTTACTCGAGTCTATCCACTTGTGAGTTTGCAATGCGATGGTCAATATTGTTTGTTGCTCAGATAAAAAAAATTGCCTACCCTAACTAAAAACCCTGTGCACGCCACTGATGGATACCTACTCCAATGGACTAAGAAGTACAGTTTAGACTTTTCCGAAGCTTCCTTTTTGGTGCAAAACTGGAAATTTCTAGTAATACACAGCTACCTGCCGAATACCAATAGAAAATTAAAATGTCACATAATCTCTACGCTATGAAACGTGCAGCTCGGAACTACTGTGATTTAATATTTATTTTAATATTACGAATATTACGATCTGGTTTCTGGTTGATACCTATCGTAAAAGGATTAGGTACCTAAATATTGAAATCATGGCACAAAAAAATTAAGAAATATGTCGAAAATAAAAATTTAGGTATTTACCTTTTTTACTCCAAATATTGACTAATTAAACAGATACCTACACACGGCCGTACCTATAGTACCTATGATATTTGCGGTGACAGCCCTGAGCGGAGCGCACTGACTGTCGATCTACGCTACTCGATGCGCGTGCGCGCTGTTTTATGCTCACTTTTCTACAATCCCTTACCGCACGTATTGTCTCCACACTGACAACTGAAATATATGGGAAAACGATGCGATTTTTGTCTAGTGGCACTGCGTGGGGTACGCTCCCGGTGAAATATTGTGCTGCTGCGTCTATAGGAATGATATCGATACGTGTGATCTAATAGTTTTGTTTTTATTTATGTCTAATATAGGTAATTATTACCTAAACTAAGATGTTAGGTTAGTAGGTTATGATATATGGGAAGACGTTAGTATGAATGGGAATTCAAAGTGCTATTTTTGCTATTTTTTTTTTTCGCTAAAAGTATCTATTTCTAGTCTTTGTTAATTTCGTGACCCTAGAATTTTGGCTCTGCAAAACTTTCAGAAGAAACAGTTTTGGCTAATGTGTTAACATACTTTTTCCTAATTACTAGTCCGGAAAAGTAAACTTTGCGCACGCTTTTACTTAAACTGCTCTTTTTAAGGCACTTGTTATGAAAAATGTCGTTCGCAAATGTACTATTGTACGTAGGCTATAACAATGATTGTAAGTATGCTGTTTGTTTCACAAATCAATAAAATAAAATAATATCAGTCTGCATACTTGTTCAAATTTTATCATTTTAATATTAATGGCCTGTTTCACTGTCTCCTAATAAAATATATCTGTCAGATAATTATTAACAGCTATCTTCTTATTTTATATGCCGGGAAAAAGGACAGTGATAATTTTACCTGGCAGATATATTTATCCGGGATTGTGAAAAAAATAGATAGGTATTTGTATCCAGCAAGAATTTAAAATATTTTTTTATACCATTATGAGCTTTGTATTTACCAGAATGGCAACGGAATCCTTAAAAATAGAAGGTGAATACTGCTGATGCAAATGTCGGATAGAATAACAAAAATACTAGGTACTTTACTCGTAAACATTGGTAATCTTCAGCTAAAAAGTATCGCTCCTGTTCACTATAAAATGGTATTTTCTTTAAATGCAGAATATCTCGATACTTTGTGGCTAAGACGGATTTATGCCGAGCTTGGGTGTGGTGCGCTTTTGTCGCGATCCTATCTCGCCCATTATTTGTACATCATTACGTCGGATATACGCATATGCAAATTTATGAGAAGAGCACAGATAACGCGAAGTGTATTCCTGGAAACAGTCTTTGGCAATGAGGGTTTTCTGAAATGACGTTCATCAGGGCGGTAGCACTGAGGCGTCAGGTCCAGAAACTTGTCTAAATTCTCAGAGCGCCTATAGTAGATCATATCGTAGATCGTTTCGTGTTTAAATGTTTTGTATGAGTTAATAAAATTATATAAAAAATAAAAATACCTTGTAGTTAGTTTTTCCTTGGGGCTAGATAATTGTGTTTTTTGGCGGGACCTTACGGCTAAGTGGCGCCAACTATTGGCATACATTTTCGAGACAACCCTCATTATGTTTAACAGTATATTTGTACACTGTAACTGCTTATTTAGGTGTTAACTAGTTATGAACTGTGTACGAATGGGTAGATAAGAAAATATATAGTCAAAATATACACATGGAATCCATACACTCAAAATGTATATACCTACATTAACACAATTGTCACAATCACAATTCATAAAGCTCTTTGACATGTACGTTTTAAACTCCTAAGTTTGAAATAGGTACATAATGTTCAAAATGCATAATTACAGTCTTTCATACTGACTGTTTGATCGTTTAGTTTTTAGGTATAAGCTTAGAATGCCTAAACTTGGATTGTTAAAATGTACCTATTGTTGCCACGGCCAGTCACGCACGGTCCCAATCAAAATCGCCACAGTCTTGACCTGTGTGTTTACGAAGCTTCAAATGAATTACATATAATTTACTCAGATAAGTAAGTATTGGTAACTAGTACGCAGTATAAATATCATCCATTTTGAATCGGTTCAAGTTATTTACAGCTGTCAATTTGCTCGTATTCATAGTCCCGAATGTTGCCGTTACTACGAGACTTGTGTAATGGTACTAGGTACCCATGCACACTACCCACTTTATAGTTTCGGATACGACGGAACTGAAAAACGCTTTTGGAGGTTTAATAGCCAGTCTTAGGCTTCTAGCCCGCCCGGAGCGCTCGGGCCCCTATAATAACCGCTCGACGACGCTATCGCGGCGATCACCGCCGAAATCAATTTTAAACAAACTCTTACTCTAGCCACCACCTACAATTATCATATGGAACAATGACTGGTACCCACTAAATATAAGCCTAAAGTTTTATGAGTATTCCGATCGCTTGAAACGTAGATGAGCTAAGATTTCGGAAGAACCACTATTACGAGTAGAGATCAGATTGGTAGTTGGGTGGATTTCTGTATGGATTGATGTTTTGCAGGGATCTGTATGAAACGGTAAGTTTATTATAATGTACGGTGTAATAACAATAAATAAGAATAACAGCAATTTTCTCCGTGTTGGATCTACATCTACGCGCAAGCCTCTTAAAAAAACCGGGATTTGTATGCCAGTGGTTCTCATGGAAATAAATAAGAATAAATATTGTGTTGCACAGAAAATTTAGAATGTAGAATACGTAGATGCTAGAAGAAATAAAACCTTTTTACAAAATTACATGTATCTTATTCGTATTACATTCTAGGTAAGATATGTGGGATTCTCTATTGCCTCCGAATAAAATGCGTTTCTTCGTTAATTTAGATTTATTTTCACCAGCTAATGATTTTACTTCTTTCACACCACGTCTTACACACCACACATTCTGGTTGAACCATCTTTCTTTTTTACTAAAACTAACGGGCTAGTGTACTCAGAAAAACTCACCTGTATAATTCCTTTCTGCATCCATTCATCTACCTGCTCTTCTACAATCTGCTGTTCTGCCAATGAAAGTCTTCTCGGACGTTGTGCCACGGGGATGTCATCTTTCAGTATGATCTTGAGTTCGATTGGCGCCTCCTTTGTTTGGATAGGTTTGTATCCAGCCACCAGTCGTTCCACCTCTTCTTTAACAACGTTGTCGTGGATGTGACCTGAAACATTACCCTCACTCACACAATTCACCCTCGCCAACCATCCGTCATCCTCTGACATGAACTTTACGGAACCCTCGCGCATAACCATCACTACAGTATCCAGAAATTCACGACCTATAATTACTGGAAATGGCATAGCATCATTGGATACAATATGGAATATTACATCGTTATAACACTTCCCGTCAATTATAACACTTTGGTAAAACTTTCCAAGCGATCTTACCACCGACTGTCCAAATCCGTTTATCACTTTGTCCTCAACGCACATTTCCACTTTTAATTTATTAAACACGTCCAATCTAATAAGGTTTAACGCACTACCCGAGTCAATTAATGCGCTTACATCCATTCCGCATAAATAAATCAATTTCATCGGCTCATCGGAAATATTTTCAATCTTTTCGTCGTGTTTGTTTACATCCAAATGCCGGCCGCTGACAATGACATCCGCCATAGTGAAGTTGTCATCGATGCGCGCTTCCTCATTGGCCGATTGTCCGAACATGGCCGACCGCCGCCGACTATCCGTCGCCGCCGCCGAACCCGATGATTGCTGTCTCCCTTTGTCGTTACGGAAATCGTGAAACGACTTCGCCGCCGGAACATCGCCGCGCTCTTTTAAATTGTTCGATGTACATTGACTTCCGATATGTCCAAACTCGTTACACCGAAAACATTTGACGCCCTTCGTACATGTCAAAGCCAAATGATTATCTTCGCCGCATTTATAGCACCGTTTTCGACCTGCCGACGATGATGAATAATTCTTCATATGATCTTTTTCTATCTTATTATGATTAGGTTTAACTTCTTGCACTTCTTTCTTCGTTTTCATCTTCATCTTTTCGTATAACTGTAATTTTTCTTTTAGGACCGGATAGGTAGTTGCGCCGTACAAAATAGCTTTATTAAGCTCGTAATCAGTTATGCCGTCGATAATGTATTGTATAGCTATGTAATCTGGGAATTTTGCGCGTTTACCCAACTCCTTCATGACCAGCATATACTGATAGTAGGACTCTTCCTTCTTCTTCTTTCTACTACCCATCAGCTCGTGCATCTCCTTGATGTTAATGGAATCCGGGAATTCTTTAAATATTGCCGCTTTAAGATCTTCGTATTTTTTGAAGGTTTTCTCGGATTGTAGCCATAGCGCCGCCGTGCCGACTAAAGATCTTCGCGCTACAATGAGGATCTGGGCTTCCGTCCAACTGAAGATTTCTGCATTGTCTTCAATGTCTTGAGCCCATTTCGTCGATGAATGCGCCTTGTCGTCGCCGCTGAACTTCGGTATTCCGTCTAATACCATATTAAAATTGAAACTTCCATCGGACGCCATTTTTTTTTCCTATGAAAATTTTCCAAATTTTTCAATTTCGTCGTTTCTTAAATATTCTTGAGGCAATCCCGCTTCAGACACCAAAATTATGTGGGATTCTCTATTGCCTCCGAATAAAATGCGTTTCTTCGTTAATTTAGATTTATTTTCACCAGCTAATTGTTTTACTTCTTTCACGCCACGTCTTACACACCACACATTCTTTCGTTCCCCATTCAAATCGTTCTCCCGTCCCTCTCGCACCGTCTACCATCCTTCTCTCACACGTACGCTCCGTTCCACTCATCTTCTTACGTTCCGATCCTACAGATATATAATCTGGTTTCGACCTGAATGGAAATTACTAAGAAATGTATATAGGTATATAGGTACATGTTCATATTACTTTATAATAATGAGATGAAAAACTGAATATATTGTAGTCGAGTCATATGAGCGAATTTCCGTTTCATTTATTTATATAAATTGTACAGATTTGTAAGTAAAGAAAACTGTTGAACTAAAGAAACGAATATTTATGGGGTGAAGTCCCGAATCTCGGTAATTATCTAACACTGTACCAGCCGTCAGTCCTATACTCTGTTTGGTTTAGTGTTCAAAAAAAGGTAAACAATCTTGCAGTATCTTTTTATTGAAAAATGCATATAAAAATCCAAACTGGGTACTTAATGAAATGAATCAAAAACAATGTAAATCACTGTTTTTGCTTGATGATAGATTGTTTACCTTTTTTCAAACACCAAACCAAACAGAGTATAAGTCTCCTTACCTGTCCTATTTTGATATGTGTTGTAGTTTGTAGGTAATAAGCACCTACACTGTAAACCGTATAGCTTTAAATTTAAGGAAAAATGTTGAGTGCTACCATTCGCCAACAAACTGTCAAGCAGTTTGGCGAAAACTATGTATATTGCTTTACTATATTATACCTACTAGCGACCCGCCCCGGCTGCTCACGGGTACTATACTACATAAAAACGGGTACTATACTTCCTCTTGAATTACTCTACCTATTAAAAAAATCTCATCAAAATCCGTTGCGTAGTTTTAAAGATTTAAGCGTACAAAAGGACATAGGGACAGAAAAAGTGACTTTATTTTATACTATGTAGTGATATAGTCTATTAAGTTAATAAAAATAGGTATAGACTGGTTCTTTTGTACCAGACTTGCCAGGACTCGCTAAGCAGCTGGAACTATAGCACTAGGCAGTGTTAGAGGTCACTCGGCTCCATCGATAATGGAAGGTTCTTTTTTTGGATCGCACGAGATACGATCGCGATGATTTGTTGACTGCACACAACTTAAATATTGAAATTAACATTCATTTGTGATTTTTATCTCATGAGTAAGAATTTATTTAGTGAATAGATAATGTGTAAATCATTACTTTGTCTTTTTTTGTGATATATGCCTGCGAGATATGGGGAACGACACGATTTTTGCCACGATTTCCTAATATAGGTATAATATTTATGACTTGGGTCATTTTCTCATGAATGCTATTATCAGAACTGGACCAAACTGTAAGCATCAGCTTTGAAATAAAAAAAGAACCTTCAGAATCCTTTCACCCAGTCGGAAATTCTGAGGTAACAACTATAAAAAAACATACAGTCATCTTGAGAACCTTTTTTGATGTTGGTTGAAAATGTTAGCTGATTCGTACATACGAGTATAACCAATGACAAGCCTCGTTTCCCGCGCCTGTGTAAAATACGAAAAGCAAACATTCTGATTTACCGCGAGCCCAGCTGCAGCACCGGCAGCCGCCGGCTTGTGTCCAGGTTAGTAAAATTGAAATTGATGATCATGTAAGCTTTATTAGTAGACGCATAAAAATGTTGAATAAATCAAAGATCGAGCCAGTATATTGCATGTCACCGCATGATCTACTATCGGGCACCGTTAACACTTTATTGCCCTTCATACTTGCACCATTCCGAGAAAGTAAATTACTTGTGGCGATCGTAAAATTAATGCCCTATACGGTAATACGAGTACTTTGGCTTGTCAGTGTCAATTTTTATGACGCTCTCACTTGATATCACGACGTATTGGAATCTATTAAAGGAGATACTTTCAGTTCATAAAGCAGAATTTGACGTATTTTATTAAAAGTAACGTGTTTTCATAATCCGGCGTGCAAAATGCTTCAACTTTTCTAAATATACGAGTGTTGTAGGAGGATGTTGCAAAAATATAAAGATCGAATTTCACCGCGTCGCCTACGGCACCCAAGCTAGGACAGCAAGTAGATAAATATGGGAATATTTTTTCTTAATTTTCAATGAAATGTAGCCGTCTATGGTGGTTGTTGTTAAATATTGCATTTCAACGAAATATTTACGAGGGTAGTAATTTTTCAAGCTGGACAGGCCCTGCAGCGAGCGGCGCGCGCCTGGCCGTAGACACTGGAAGTGCTAGAACACGGGGCGTTATTTTGCCGCGCCCCGCCGTGATCCAAATTATTTAAACTGCTATGAGCTCAATAATCCTATAATTACTTTATAAGATAAACACCTGCGACAGAGATGTCAGACGAACATTGTCAAACGAAAAATGATAACGAGTGTGTACTTTCTTCTAAAGCGATATAACCTGATGCAAGCAGATGACCACTTTTTTCCCCTTTCAGTATACCTAGGTCATTTGAAGCATGATTCTTTCAAATGGAAGCTAAGGAGCGCAAATATGTGTTTCATTTCCTGCGACCCTACACGTATAACATGGACGTCTAATGCCAGCTCAAAAATGCCCCCAAAAACAATTGTTTAATTGTGCCAAGATGGGCAGGACATAGCGCTTTTCTTAACACCGCGCATGTTTCGGCGCAACATCTTTGACAACATGTTTAAGGTATTACATCAGCCAATCAAAACTTTGATGGACCAATCACAACTATTTTTAAATGGCGGCTTAAGTTTTTATAGGTTGATTTTGAAATTAATTGCAGTGATGTATTGAAGAGGGGGTGACACTTCTCAACTAAAATTCAGGACCTTTTTTGTTATGGCGTGCGGCTTCCATGTTTTATTTGTTCGTAGTTCATTTCACATTCCCCCCCCCCCCTCAACGAAGTCCTGGATCCGCACTTGTATGTTTACGCAGACTGTGGAATACAAAGTTTCTTCGTGTGTAACGCTGGGGAGTGTGGTAAACCACCGCGCCGTGTGTTTTCAGACATAGAAACAACTAGCCTTATCTTAAGCACCGCTTTGTGCTAACCTGTAATAACTAACTTTGCAACTCCAACAATTACACTTATATTATACACGGTGTAGTAGAGCGACATTTTGGTACTACAAGGAGTCAGATATAAACTTAGTTTCAGTGGTACTTTTTTCGAAGTAAATATTATTGACGTCATTGATTGTAAAGAGCTTTCTGTAGCGGCGTGTAACATTTGAATCGTATAATATAATTCCGTTTTGTACTGCACCTTTAATAATGTGTAGCCATAACCTATGTAAATGGTACAATTATAAACATACCTTATTATGTAAAATGCCAATATTAGAGAGAGAATCACTTTTATAGATGCTACATAACATAACCTACCCATGCAATGTAGTGTATAGGGTGGAACAAGTTTCATACTTTAAATAATACATAAAATTCAATAGCATCGTAGAAAATATGAACATTAATCATCGTAACCATTAAATATATTATCATTGAATATATCTTGATAGTTTACATACTTCGATCGATCGTTGGCATAAACTTAATGTGTCGCTGGTAGTTATAACTTCACTTAATTATATACTGAATATAAATTACATTGTAGTGAACTACTTGATTGCGTACTTTATTTATACTTTCCGCTTAGAAATTGATAACACCAGTATACAGGGTGTAAGTCTAATACGGGCGAAGCTCTTAAGGGGTGTTTGTTTACGACATAATAAGTACATTCAAATAACTTTTACTTCAAATCAGAGCAACAAAATTTTCCATACAAAATAATTCGGCGCGCAATGTAAAGCAACATACGCAAGTTAAGCACTCGTTGACAGCTTATTTCAAAACCAGATGACATAACTGCCAAATCAACAATAACAAATGTTCGTACCTACATTGCTGCTCCGACAGTCTTAAAAAAATTC
Source organism: Thaumatotibia leucotreta (assembly GCA_025490895.1). Lineage (NCBI taxonomy): Eukaryota > Metazoa > Arthropoda > Insecta > Lepidoptera > Tortricidae > Thaumatotibia > Thaumatotibia leucotreta. Next base: position 10,938 of record JALPQI010018313.1, read on the forward strand.
TGTGGGGTCTAAATTAAGAGTAACTTTAAAAAAACCTTGTAATCCATGATTACACTAATGAATCCCATGCCTGGTTTAATTGATCGCCCGTATTAGATTTACACACTGTATGAACAGTAAAAGCACCGAGACTTTGGACAACGTTGTATTTCTAATTGAGAATAGTAAAATGAAATACACCAGCGGAATCCGTTCGATGCCACGGGTTCCGCGCGAACTCTATTTTGACAACGCTCTCCGACGACAACGGCCCTACCACGAAAAACGAAATTCGTAAATTTCGAGATTTCACTCTAATGACGCCTTCATTTGAGTGACAGAGAAAAATCCTCGAAATTTACGAATCTCGATTTTCGCGGTAGTAGGCCTGATATAATGATATCATAGAAGGCATGGTGGCACGAACAAAATTTTGCTAGGGACTTCCACTAGATATAATTTTATCGATAAGTTATTCTTTACTATGACGGAAGTAATGTTATGACTTCGAGATAAATTTATCTAAATTAGGCTTAGTTGTAAAGCAGTCGAAAATGATATAAGCTTGCGTTGGATGGAAATTGAACAAATATGAAAATAGAGTTTGTTATTAAAGTAGATTTTTATTACAATTTTATAAGTCCTTAAATATACATAGATAACATTGCTAGGTGGTAATCAGCATATTTTAGTTATTTTCTATTTAATGTTATTTTTCAAAATTGCTAAAATTATAAAGTCTAAAAGCAGACCAATGTTTGTAGTCGACTTTAATTCATAAGTCTTCAGGTAGGTTATGTTACTCACGTGACACGATGTATCAGGATTTCAGGAAGTCACATTAATGACATTTTGTTTCCTTGCTTGAAATGTTCGATGTGATAGAGGAGGTTTAATATGTTGTGAAAAGGAGTCACAATATTTGTTAAGTAAGTATTATTTGGGCCAATTAACTTTCGATCGACACTATTTTGTCCCGTAACGCAGGTGACAATTTCAGAAAAAATGCTTATAAATTGTACCCACACAAAATATATGTGTACCTATAGTATTAATTGACGTACATTTGTCAGTTCATGAAAAGTAACGCAGCAGACAGAAAATATGTCGATCAAAAAGTTGTATGGCCCATTTACTTTATAATGTACGTAATGGCAAATCAAACCCGGTAATCGTGGACTGTCACGGAAAAATAATATCTACTAAGGTGCGCTCCCGGTTCTGAATTACCGGCAATTCCCGGTTCTTGCCATACAAATTCAGAACCGGGAGCACACCCTAACCTGTAATGAGTTGTCAAGCAACGATAACGTTAGATTTAACTCGAAACGTAAAAGCTGCCCTCGCGCTCGCGCCAATAAATAAGTACGAGCGCGATTGAATGATTTGCGTATCAGGGTGCTTAGACAAGTTGCCAATCGCTAACGCTAATTGTCAATCGTAAACGAAAAGCTAACCGTCATTGTCGCACTAATGTGAAAGAGTGACTGAGAGGGAAAACTACGATACGCTACTAAGCGTTAGCGATTGGCAACTTGGCTAAGCACCCTGATAGTTTAAAAGTCATGGTACGGCTACACTGGAGGCCTGTCGCAAACTTCAACAATCGTAAATTTCACGTCTCTGCCACTCGAACAAAGGCGTAATCACAATGAGACATTAAAAGATGGCAAAATTGTCGATTTTAGGAATTCACGGTATATTTGTCGGCCTCCGTCGTAGCCTAGTTGGTAGTGCCTACGAAGCTGGAAGTTCCGGGTTCGAGTCCCGGTGAGGGAATTATTTGTGTATTTATTTATCACAATTTGATCCTTGGTCATGGCTCATAGACCGCACATTTAAGTATCTATATGTATATTGTATACAGTGTGTGGCCTACAACCGGGGTGAAAATTTAAACGGTGCATTAATAAGCTGATCAACAATCATTTCCACATATTGTAATTAAAAAAAAAAAATTTTTTTTGTAATTTTTTGTTCATGTATTTTTCATTATTATGGGTTCATTTACTTGAATTAAAAGTTATCAATAACTTATCATTTTTGAATCATTGAAAAATGTAAAATTTTTTTTTTAAAACCGTATCAAATTAGTGTAAAAATGCAAACAAAATTATTGTTATGACTTCCTACCTGGTATACTATCAAGATGTCTTGCGACTGACAAGCTACGACATCGTGATGCCAAGATCCAGTACTAAAGGTCCATAGCTTTGAATGACAATATCTCCGAACTTAACCACTTTGAAACACCGGGACCTTTACAGGATTATTGCTGATAGTCTAAGGAGTCACTCATTTCATTTTTCTCCCGTGTTAAAGACCACACACTGTATATCTATTATATTATATCGTCGCCTGGGTACCCAGTTACCCACATCGCAAGCCTTAATTGAGCTTACGATGGGACTAGATCGATTTGTGTAAGATATCCCAAGATATTTATTATTATTTATTTTCTGGTTTCATCGCATCATGGTTTTAAACCCATTGCGCTTAGTTCCCTTTCCATTGTCTAGTTTGCTCAAACAACGTTAACCAACGCTTTATAACCGATGGTGCTCATTACAGGCTGCCTCGGGGTCCAGCAGGATAACGCAGCGTCTTCACACAAAACATCACTCAACTCAACAGTTCTGCGAATTCGTCGGATATTACCGGAGTAAGTTGGTTAATTATAATGTTTCAAGTGACTCAAGTGAGATTTTGAACCTAAGGCTAATCAAAATGCTTATAGTTCTTTAGATACCTACCATTTATCGTGCTGCACTTTATTTTCCTACTTACATAGAAGTTAGGCTACGAACAAATAAAACATGGAACCCGCACGCCACACTATTAATTGCCTTTCAAAAACGGTTCTGAATTTTAGTCGACAAGTGTCACCCCCCTCTTCAATGCATCACGATAATCAATTTCAATATTAACTTATAAAAACTTAAACCGTAATTTAAAAATAGTTGCGATTGGTCCGTCAAAGTTTTGATTGGCTATATTCTACAAACATTTGACAAAGATGTTGCGCCGAAAATATGCGCGGTGTTGAGAAAAGCGCTATGTCCTGTTCATCTTGACATAATTGAGCAATTGTGTTGTGCATTTTTGAGCTGGCATTAAACGTCCATGTTATATATGGTCGCAGAAGTTAGGTAAAGCGTAACGGTAACCACAACAGACGATAAAAACTGGATCATCGTAATCCTACTAATGTTGAAAATGGTAAAGGCCGATGGCAATCTAGGGCAATTTTTAAGATTGGTAGCTATTAGCTACTGGTATGGCATACGTATGTAATTACGTCACCCTTCAGGCCTTTTTAGAAATCAACTGAAAAAATATACTTAGTAGCAGTAGTACCGATTATCAATACCACAAATTTGCTACGGTAGCAATCATCAGTACAAAATAAGTAGTATATGCTTTTCGATAGTACAGGCAAAGGCAAAATAAGGTGTACTTAGGTATATAACGATACACGATTTTGCACAGCCGTCCTCTACAGTCATACACCCAGCTGCGAAAATTTATCATGATTAGTGAAAACTTATCACTGGCTTATGAACTTCTTAATTGAACATGTTTGATAATCTTTGATCTGGTGTTTGTTTTCCTTAATAAAGAAAAAATAAATAAAAATAGGTCTTTTGCAGTTAACGCTATGTTCAACCTACCTTTAGCTCAGAAGTCTTTAAATAGACTCACTTATTTTTGCAAGTGATATGCCCGCACTTCGTCAATACTCGCTCTCCATTTCAGCAAACATGGAAATATCGATCTGGAGCGTGTTCCGCAGAAAAGCAACTCAGGCCCACTTTGATAAATGCGTCGACGAAGTCTTAACCCGGGGGCTCTTGCAAAATAATTAAAACTACTTAACATTCAAGCTGAAAGTACATACTCGTACGGTAGCCAGGATTTCATTCCCATTGCGCGGTGATTGCAGGCGAGAGCAATCGATTGAGACTATTTAGTCATTCCCGATGTTTATTAATACCGGATTATCATATGAATGAAAGTTCGGCATTAGAGAAACATTGTGGCTTACCAGAGTTTTATACTTAGTTGCTGATTTCTAAGAATGACCTTTTGACAGTTATAGATTAAACCTTATCAATATGAGGGTAAGACTCAGCATTTTTCTGATAGAATTAACATAATATTTATAAGGCTCATTTCTAAAATGTCAAAAGTTCTTTTTTAGGAATCGGCCACTATGATTTAGTGTCATTTGGCAGTGAACAGAGTATTTCAGAGCAGAGAGGATGGCTGCTGGGGCTTGGATTTGAGGTGGCATCATCATAAAGAAAAGCAGTGAGGCAGGCTTTAAAAGTATCCTGAGACGTGTATATCCAGCAGTGGATTTACGTAATTTAACTGATATGATCGCAGTTTTTAGTGGTGTCAGAATTATGCTGGCTTAACTAAGCCAAGCCTATCCAGCACTTGACATAATGCCACTGATATGAATGCAGTTGACAAGGATGCACCAGTCATGTTGGCTTGTATCAAATATCTACACCACTGAACATCTTATGACGGATATTCTGGCAGCATAACGGCTGTCACATTTACGCTGGCTTAAAGTTTGGCTTGGAATTTGTCTAATACTGGACGTCATGCAACTTTAGAGGTATTTGTTACGTATATCACAGTTACTCGTAAGCTTGCTTTCCCGAGGCTATCCAGCAAATCACACGCTATTAACATGATGACAGTTCTTACAGGTATGCGCTTGTCCAATAATCACGTCATACTGTATAGGGGAAGGGGGGAGGGGTCAAGAAAGAATCACCAAATATCACCATAGGGGAGGGGGGGGGGTCATCGGACAAATCATGTGTAATTTTTTGTTCCTCTGCTGAACAACATTATAGCTAGTAAAAAAAAAATCTTTAAAGTTTTACAAGTTTGCGAATATTTACCGCGTAGTTGCCAAAAAAGTCTTTTCCCATCTCGTGATTCACGTGTGCTTAATAAAGTACGTAAATTGAAGTGTTATTAAAAGGACTAAGTACTTAAGTTGGCAATATATTGGCTAGGGGAGGGGTCCTGAAAATATCACCAAATATCACCATGGGGGATGGGGGGGTCCAAAACAGGTCAAAATCGTATGACGTGAGTAATGGACAAGCCCTATTAAACTGGCTTATCTGAGCCAAATCCTTGGCAAGTGGAGAGAATCGACTCCCAGTTTGTGGCTCATTTAGCGCTCGGGCCGGCCGGCGCGCCCCATTACTTTGCTGCGCGATTGATATATTCCTCCGCGACATGCGATCGCGACACGTCACTCCACTCGCCGCCTCGATTGCCGCTATTTGCTACTGCCCTATGCACAGTAGTAGCTCAAGCGATTTATAACCTAGGTACCTATGTTTTATTGCGAGATCCATTAACGTTTCTATATTGTTGCAACAAATGAAATCATTTTGTTAAATATTTTGCTATTACAAGTATAACAGTACCAAAAAGGCCTTTATGTAAATTATAAAGAAACTTTTAATTTATATACGGAAGCCCAGCTATGGTAGGTATTCTCTTATTCACACATTCGACGCTGCGTTCGTCAAGGAGCTCGACGTCGAGACAGCCTTGTCTAAAGTCCTAGCTGTTTTATTTGACATTAGGAATTGAGGCTATAAGCGAGTTTGTGGGCGAGTTCGCCGCTGTTTTTCGTTAGAGAATACCTACGAAGTTCGTACATTAAACGTCAAACTCTCGACGCAGTGTAGTTCCAGCTCACGCCGCATTCGTTGCCGAGCACTAGTGTCGTTTAAAGTACATTAGTGAATACCATTTTTAGGCTCGACGCTGCCGCAGCGCTGACACAGCGCTGACAGCAAGGCGGTTTTCTTAGTGAATAACACTGCAGTCTAAGTGACATAGGGGGAGAATGAACCACTGAGCCCTTGACCTTTCGCAGGTTGTTGTAAAGAACTTCGTATTTTTTTCCTATGAGGTACAGTCGAGTGCATTAATATATAGACACATTTGTAAGGGATCAGTATGGAGAAGTGTATATTTAATTAATTCCGCATAAAAAAAAATAAGTTGAGCTACTTATGTTGCATATGAGGCACACATGAGGCACACAAAGAAGAATAGCCTGATTCTTAGCAATTAAGGTATCAGAAACTAATTACATGAGAATGAATGCAAATGCGTTTCCTAATTAACTCTAAAAGCGTTCTCTTTAGGCGACAAAAGGCATCCTCTGTGCTCTGGCTGACCAGCAAAGTCCAATTTGGCTGTATTATCATAAAACATAAAATTCAAAACGGTAGCGTAACGGTATGGTTTGCGGAATGCTCTTATTGAAACTCGAAGGACTAGAATATAAACAAATAAACAGGCTGATAAAGATCTCGGTGACCATAAATCTACAAACTCTTTTATTGCAGGTTTCTAGTTCGCTCGAAATTAAAATCTTAGTTAATTAACCAGTCCAGATATCGATCGAGATAATTATTAAATACGACCACTGACGCCATTTCGGATTGTATTCAAGGCATCGTAATATCTGGTTCCCGCGCGAACGTAGCAAAGTAATAAGTCGGATCAAACACAAATATTTACATGTGTACAAGCGGAAGGCGGGAAGGTTTCACCTTTTACAAGCAATTTGAGGTTATTTATCATGCTGAGTGCGCGCGCGCCGGTTTTGGTGCAGCTTCTTTACACACAGAAGCCATTATAAGTATCAGTTTCAGATCATAGATCATAAACGCGTTTTTATTTAGAGACGGAGGTCGGGTTGTGGGGGGTCCTGTCGCATGAGCCTCTCCATTCATTGTTGACTTTTTATTCTCGTGTGTATGTCACAATTTTTGTGGGCAGCGCCATAGATCTCAAGACATAAATATCGACGGAACATTCCGTATGGATTCTTACGGGATCATTCCTAAATCACACATGTATGTAGATATATCGATGCAGCCTAATCTTTACTTTATGATTATCGTAAATTTCAATTTGATTTTAATAACTTATTTACTGTTTGTAATGTCGCCTATATTTAGAAATTAATCTAGATAATCCTTTTAAAGCATATAAAGACACAATTTTCTGCTTTCAAAACACAACATAACTTGGAAGATAATATTTGAAATATTATCTTTATAGACAGTATTTTTGTTAAAGTTGTTTATTGTTGGTACGCATTCTAATATGAACTTATGAGACAATTAAATTTATGGAATATAGCTAGGGAGCTTATCTACATTTTTTTAACTTCAGCTGCTACATTTAGAAAATTATAGAAATTGAAACATTGAGTGCGTACCTACCACCTACTCGAAGACCATTCGTACATGCTGAGCGAAAATACAAACTCTATTTTGTTATGTTGTATTCAAAAAACACGAGAGTCGCTCAGTTTAGTAATAAAATGTTAATAAAGTGCGTAAATCAAGATAAAGTCGATATTTCAGAGAGTTCGAGACAACGAAATACTCTCAGGCGAGGTGTATAATTATACTTGTATGGATGACTCCATAACTCTCTGTTACAATACAGCTCATGTTCCTGCCGTGTTCAACTTAAGCTATTCCAAAAATAACGGTTAAACTAGTTTATTACCTGCAGTTATGTATAAATTTCGATGTCCTACTCCATTTACTCTATACATAAATAAATACCTTGGGACAATTTTACACAAATCAACCTAATCCCACGGTAAGCTCAATAATCGCTTATTTTTAAATACATAGAAAATAACCATAACTGTTGAAAAAATGTACCTATGTGATAAATACACACGACAAAAACGGTGACTATGAAAATATAACTAAATATAAGAAGATACCTTAAGGAATAGATATAAAATTTCAAAAAAATATTTGTTTCATTAATCATTCAATGAACGTCAGCCTCCGTAGCCTAGTTGGCAGTGACCCTGCCTACGAAACTGGAGGTTCAGGGTTCGAATCCCGGCGAGGGCATTATTTGTGTATTTATTTATCACAAATATTTGTTCCTTGATCATGGCTGTCTATGTATTTAAGTAACTATATGTATCTATCTACTCGTATTATACAAGTATATATCGTCGTCTGGTACCCACATCACAAGCCTTAATTGAGCTTACCGTGGGACTAGGTCGATTTGTGTAAAGATGTCCAAAAGTATTTATTATTTATTTTATTTAACTTCGGAGTCATGTCCATATTATTGCGAACAATGACGCACATGTGTCCGATCTCTGGCAATAATAGATTAAACTCTATCATTTTGGGGAGAGCAAGGGTACCATTTAAACTGCAGTATTTTCAAGTAGCTCGCAATTGTGAGCAAAGTCATAAAGCCATGATATAATAAAATATTTATGATAATATTGACATGTGATCGAAAAAAGGTATCACTTTTATTCACTAATCGAAATTTGTTCCATAACTTTCATGGATTTCCTAGGAATATGAATCGTAAATTGATATTCATGCAAAACAGGAGTGGACGGATCTTTATTTTAACGATTCAAATGCATTTTATTAAACGACATTAGTCAATACAAAATGTAGGTACTTTTAAAAACAAAATATTGACACTTTTAAAGAGGTTTAACAACAATTTTATTGATCACTAAAATACACACAGCAATAATAAAATATACAAGTTTATTGTCAAACTTGGGGCTCTTACGTGTTGTTACTTCATATCGAGTACATACCCATTAAATCACTCATGAATTTAAGTATTTTATGGCTATTCCGATGTGAAAACAATATAAAAGGATTTCAAGTCACCTTTGATTTATACTTTATAGGTGAGATGTGATATGAGATTTATTACCGATCGGTTGAATAGCATCCAGGATATATATACCTAGTTCTCTGATATTGACTCAGGGGTATAAAATATTATATTGAAACGTTTTTTATTATAGATAACGTTTGGAACCATTTATTTTCATCGTCACAAATAGCGATTTTGTTTCATGTAGGTACCTACTGAAATTAAGACCATTGAACAAGGTAGGTATAATTCAAATTAATAAGAATTTGTGTAATACATAATTATTATATGTTCTCTATTAGTTTAATATCTATTTCAACCTTTAAATCCAGCAACGAAGTACCTCATATAAATAAAACTGAACAGAAAAATACTGAATTACAATAATCGAATTAAAATGCACGATCATTATCTTAAAACGTTTTTAATAGACACATTCATTCATTAAAAGAATAACATTAAAATGTTCCGCTGGCATACCGAGTCCCGAGTTTCTCCCGGCGAGCCGCTTATCGGGCCCGATGGCGTTTTAGTTATTTCACGTATGTGCGAATTAGTTGATATCAAGATGTAATAAAATGCAAGCGGGTCGGCGCGGGAGACGGCTGCTCAGTCCCGTGGTCGCTGGGTGGCCGCTACTCGTCTTACGACAAACTTATCTTCACAATCGATCCTCTCGATAAAAATAAAAACACCGATGCCGAATGCTTCACGCAGTACTACGAAGCAATAACATTTCGAATTTTATAGAAGTAGCTGTCCGCATTTGCATTTCTATAGGAACCAATACATTCTGTTAACATATTATTAGCATTCCTGCACCACCTGCTTTAGATTCACTAAAGAGGATATATTTTTATGAATTGGAAGCGTTTATTATTTTACTGTAACCAATGATACTTTGAAAACAACTTTGACAACTTTTCGTCAATCACCATTAGATACTTTAAACGACAATAGGTAGGTTTAATAAAAAATTAAATTAAATTAAATTAAATTCATGGGTTACTTTACATAATAACGACGATACATAAATACAATAGATATGTAGATAGGATATGGTTGTTTTCTATGTATGTAAGTGTCTATTTAAATACTCATACATAGAAGACAACCATTATCAATAAACAAATGATTGTGAGTATTGTGATATTTGTGATAGATAAACACGCAAGTAATGTACCCGGAACCTGGAGCTGGGTAGTGAAGGTTGTATTTTATGCATTTTCCTACCTAAC
>JALPQI010018314.1:0-25358 GCA_025490895.1 Thaumatotibia leucotreta
TTTAATCAAGGAAACAGCAGTTTACCACAGAAAACGTGTAGTTTTAGGTTAGAAAGCTGTTTACTAGATAAGACAACTAAAGATTAATGGACCGTAGTTAAGTCAATACATTTTTGAAGCTACTATTCGTCTGACTTCATGTTAGTGGTCTGACCCGAGACTATGCCAGTGTACGTATGTTGCTTAACTTTGATCACAGATTATCACTAGTAGCCGTACTATGAGTTGCCGTCGTTGTAACCGCTACGTTAGGTTTTATATATACGTAAAGCTGTCCATCGCGTTCGCTCCAATATAACAGTAACCATACCGTACCATGAGTTGGAAAGTAAAGGATACGTTAGGTTTTACTCGATACGTAATGTATTCGAGCGCGATGGCCTGCTTTACGTATCGAGTAAAACCTAACGTTACCGATACTTGAAAAGTCATGGTACGTCTACAGTGTGAGTGCGACAAAATGCTTTACGTATCGAGTAAAACCTTAAAAGTAATTTATTTCAGTGACAAATTTCAGAGATTTTCACTAAATGTATGCGTGGGCCCATTTGTATAAATACAAGCATTCATACAAATAATTATTCAATGAAATATCCTCTATCATGACATCACGTGCCAAAAATCGTTGATAATTTGTATTAACACAGCGCATAAGTAAAACAGGTATACATATTAATATAAATAATATATTAATTTAATACTTATCTTAATTAATCTTAACAGGATAAACATTTTACAACTATAATGACAAATTATATAAATAGCCCTTAAACACTTACTCAAACAAGTACCCCCGCATTGTTCCCGGCGCAAAAGTGCCCATTAAGCTCACTGCGTTGCCACGCTGAACCGCAATGGACAGTCTTTGCGCCAAGAACCAACCAGAGCGGGGGTCATGACCCCTCTCATGCAGGCGGTGCCCCAACTCACTAAGAAACGCCTTTGCCTCCGCGCACCAACAGCCTGACGTCTCTACCGCAAGTGGGACGAAAATATAATTCGCAAGCCCTGCGTACTTGCCCTTTTTGAGCCAAGCTGCTTGCTCAGCAGCCGCTCCCGCTGAACGCACAGTACGACCTAAGTGAGAGGCCGCAAAAGTGCTCACGCAAGTTGCGTCCCATACGAGGCACCTCCCCCTCTCCCAAGGCACTAGCGTCAACCCGTCCGGCCTCTTGCCATCCGACCGACTAAGTCCCGGTGGCTCCAGCACACAGGGGACATTTGCCGATTATTCAATTGTATTTATATAATTTGTGATTGTATTTGTATAATTATGTGTATGAATGCTGGGGTGATTCACGTTTCTTAAAATAAATAATAGTAACGACGAATTTATTAGAACTTTTACATAACCACTCACATGCTTTGATTTTTGCGATAGACCCTATTTCTATGTAAAATAAAAGTGATTACATGTTACAAAAGCTACATGAAGCATGTCAGTGAGTAATGTCATTTGGTGCCTCGTCTACCAACAAACCATACCCTGGTTTGGCGGAAGTTGTGATCTAGTTCTAAGATTTGTGTCTGAATAAACATTTATTTCATTTCATTTATTTCATTATTTTAACGTAAATTTACTTATCGTACGGCTACAGATACTATTATGAATCAATTACGAAAAACCTGAGATCACCAAACTTGGGTATTCTCATAGTTTGGTGAAATGCGACAGCTATTTACAGAAAATTAACCTTTTGTCATAAAAATCGATGCTATCAGACTGAACGCAAAGGCTGCTAATAAATAAGTAATTAATTATCAAAACATTTGACGTTCCGGAAACTTATTGTCTGCTAGCAGTCTCACCGAAGTGCTAATCTTATTACTACAACAAGTTATATTGGGTCTTTACCTATGAAATTGTCGTTTTTGGTCATATACTTCAGTTGATCCCTAATTTTATAACCTAACGAGTAACTTAGATTTATTTTTTGTTTTTAATAGTGCTCTCTGTAACAAAGGTTTTTTCACAGTAGTTTTTTTTCTTTAAGAGATATTCAAAACTAAGCTTTCAAAACAACTCTTTACGTACATATGCTGCCGGTTCATATGTTTGAAATAGGTATAATGTACCTTATGTTTTGAAATAGAGATATACAAAGCACGCCTTAGAAGTGTCTAATATTACCAGCAAAATTTGATTTATTTTGATTTTGACATCAAAAAAATGTACACAAAATTCATTGTATGGAAAATAGATTTTTCACAAAATTCTCCATACAAAACGGCAATATCATAGGTTAAGTTAAATTAAAGTATTAGCTACAAACATACGTAATGTTGGAATCCTAAAATGTAATTTTAGACATTCTGTACATTCAACCGTCACTAATATCACATTCACCTGAAATGTAATTCATCCCGTTCCAATTTAACTAAAATGGCAACTGCAAACACGTACCGACTAACTGGCAGTAATATTCGACATTTTGCGAAATTACCCTAAACCGCAGTTACGGGAACCACAGATTGTTTCACGAGATCGACCGATGCTCCGGTTTCCGGTTAGATTTCCGTATTATGAACTGAAAAAATTTGACATATATTGTACTGAAGCTGAAGTCAACTTTTGATCAGTGAGTCCAAAAAATATGAAAAAAATCGTGAATAGTGTAGTCTGTTAAGATACTTAAACAGTAAGTGCAAGGCACATTACACAGTTGCATTCTCGAGTCTTCAAATATATAGACCTGTATGCTTTGCACATGATTGGCGCGACAGTATCTCGCCGCGAGATTGTCTATCCATCCCTCTTTGGGCTCTTTGTTAATATAGCTAGTAAAGGACGGGAGATCTATCTCGCGGCGACATACTGTCGCACCAATCATGTGCTAAGCCTGCAAGTTACAGAATATTTCCAAAATATTTAGGAAATTATTCCCTTTATTTCTAGTATTGTTTTTAATATTTTTCTACGTTGTAGCTTCGACAACTGCTTATGCGCAGTCTATCGGAGACATGCCTCGACTGGAACTAACCGAGCAACATGCATTAGGTCGACGGGTTGCGGGTTCGAATCCACCGTGTAATTGTACACTAATGCCTAGTTTCGCGGTTTACGAATCATGTTCGCTTGCAACATTTGTTTTAGGTTTTTTGTTGGAATTAACTCTTGTTTCAGTATTAGGTATGTCAACATGTTTATTAGTTCATGTTTTCAAAAAATTTAAAATAATTAAAAAATAATGTGTTTATTGTATTGACCTAGGTCTTACTGACTTAGGTACCTTACTTTTGTTAAATACATTTTATGGACTTGTGTCGTAGGATACGGCAATTTTTTATTGCTCCCATTCGAATGGGAGACCGATAGGCTATAGTGGGGAAGTGTTATATATGTGTTACGTGTGTTTATTTGCGGATTGGGATAATACTTTGCTTAACATACACATAAGCTTAAAAAACTGATTTGAATAGCTACTTTACTTAATATACCTACACACAAAGAATCAAATATAAGCCCTATTACATGAGACATTTGAAACATATATTCCCACATTATTACTGTCCATTTTCAATCTCATACCAGTTTATGAGTGATATACTCGTATTGTCCGTCAAATAATATTTTAATCGAATAATCGAAACCCGTTAAAATAAATTTGGAACACGCCCAACTATTCTAATTAACCTATGATTGTTATGATTTTAGCCACTCAGCTATGAATAAAATATCGTCTATTCATTCGACAAGCGAATCGCAATCCTCATTGCTGACCGAAATAATATATTTGTGAACGTAAATACCTTAATATAAACTGAATAAAACATTTCCGATTTAGGCTGCGGTTCCATTGAGGCGGAGAGGAGCGGAGATGAGCAAAATTGGCCAATGAGACCGCATCACAGTGTTTCGAATTTTGAATTTGAAGAATGTAACTGGTCAATTTCGCACATCTCCGCCTCAATGGAGCCGCAGCCTTATGTGAAATGTTTTGTAAATACAATCGGAGTACAATCCATCAGATATATCGACCAAAAGGTGGTCATTTAATCTGAGCTGGCCTCTATTATTTTCTTCGGTTTCTTGTGTTTTGTTTAAGGCCTTAAATATGTTTTTTTTGCAACTAACCCATACAGCTTTGTAAATAATCTAACTGGCCACCAAACACTCGCAATTACCAAAACCGTGACAATCGAATTAAAATCATAATCCGACAAGTTTACGCCCGCTGATGATAAACTCATCAACGCCCATGTTGTTGTGACGTTTGTGTCACTCCTAACCGAATTATTAATTTGGTATTCACTGGAGTGAAGTTTTACCGCGAACATTCTATGCGTCGCTTACGCAAGCTCTTACCTTTAAAGCGGGTAAGAGTAACCATATAGTCAAGGTAACTAAGTCCGTTTTCGATTGGTATTATAGTGTCATACGAGGTTTCGGCTGTAGGAATTCTTCAATGGTTAATGTGTGATGAGCTTGCTTGATTGCGTTAGCGTTTTGGTTAGTAAATTATGAGAGGACCGGGATAATTTAGTTGTGGAGGTATTTTAGAGGTTCTGAATTATTTAAAACCCGGAATGGACGGCAAACATGCCGGAAACGAAAGGGATTATGTCTTGGCTTTGGTGTATCATTCGTTGATCTAGTTATTTATGTGTAGATAGCAAAAAAAATACAAAAAGGTTTAACGGAAAACGAACGTCAAAATTTTTGCGTTTCGAAGTTAAATTCTGTTTGACAATCTTTACCAGTAAAAAAGGCGGCAAATTCAATTGTTTATGAGCGGTCACTCGTATTTTATTTTTTAAACTTCATTGAACAATTTCACAAATAAATGCAAATGGCAGACTTCATGCCTTGAGGCTTCTCATTTTCATTTTGTCAGCTCGAGCATGATGCAATTTGGGTGAAGTTGTTTTCGCAACTTACATAATTTACATGATGATTCATCGTCATCATTATCATCCTATCTAAGTCCGCTGCTGGACGTAGGCTTCTCCATATATCTATGCGTATTGAAGCATTAGGAGGCGAATGCCCGTAATCACCACGCTGAACTAGTGTGTTTACTATGATGATGCTGTTGCCCATCATCAATTTTCATAAACGAATGGTCAGACTCTTCAATCCTTTAGACGACTCTTACAACACCCACGGGGATAGTTGAAGTGGTGACAAATGTATTCTTACTACCGTATCACCACGCTGATGATTTTGATGACAATTACATGATAGAGAGTTAACTCTTGTTTACAATCTTTTTATTGAAGGTCTTCATAACTTCTTAGTGTCTTTTACTCAGAAGACATACATACTGTTATAACCGTCCTCCTCTTAATAAAACCTGTGTAAACGTTTTATTTCCAGTGCATTCATTAAGTATTTAAAACCGACGCTTCCTTAACGTGAGATAAAATCCGAACGTCCATTTTCCCCGCGAAAACAAAAGCAACACAAATCCATTTAAAATACCCGACGAGACCGCTCACCCAGTTATTCGGATCATAAGCGGGGTAATTCCGACCGTAGGTAGAGCGATGGCGAAACCAGGCCTACTACCGCGAAAATCTCAATTCGT
Source organism: Thaumatotibia leucotreta (assembly GCA_025490895.1). NCBI lineage: Eukaryota > Metazoa > Arthropoda > Insecta > Lepidoptera > Tortricidae > Thaumatotibia > Thaumatotibia leucotreta. The sequence goes on from JALPQI010018314.1 coordinate 5,529, forward strand.
AAATTTCGAGGATTTTTCTCTGTCACTCCAACGAAGGCGTCATTAGAGTGAGAGAGACAAATCCTCGAAATTTGCGCTAGGACCGCAGTTTTTGATCGAAATCTGGAAAATCGTATGTGTCGGGGCATCTGCCTGAATTCCCTGTCCATGACTGGCTGCAGACTGACATTTGTATTTTTAATGACACATTTACAGACAAGACGAAGCAAGGTATGCTGTATTAAACAGGCAGCATGTCGATTGCTGCCGCGTTCGTCTGATTTCATCAGTGTTAATATTTCGACGGCCCCTACGTAAGTTGTCGTAAGTCGAAAATGGCAAGTTTACAGGAGAGCACTTTAAAGTTTTAAATGTGTATGGTGGTCACATAGTTCAACGAATTGCTTTGAAAACTGGCATAAACATTAATAAAGATACTGTCTTTATAATGATATAATTACTTTTTTGATATATTTCATATTTTTGCCGGAATTGCACTTACCACAGTGTATGTCGGAGAAAAGAATCTAAAAATTGTCGTATGTATTACTAACTTCACTTTACGCTGGTTGTCATAAATGGTCTTTTATCGTAAGTTATACATACTACGAGATACGTCGGAATTATGCGTGTAAGTTTTGTCGTATCTGTTATTTACTACATTATTTTGCGGAAACGTTATAAAACTTTTTGTTAGTTACTATATTATGCCATTTAATAAACAATTTAATAGGAATTTTATGGAACCTTGATGAAATATTTTGAGAAATTTAAGGAGGTGAATAGTTTTTTGTGTGTTTTATTTTGAAAAATAGATCAGGTACAGTATTTTAGTGTACATTTTCTGGAAACACGACATTTTCCAGAAAATTAATGAAGAAGAGATTATGTAGTTGAGTTTGATGTAGCTTCACTGTTTGCAAGTACTGGAAACTATAAGGGTGTATCAACCTTTTTCTGTATGTTATTGCCATGGTTACGGTCGCCTGAACCACGCTGGTTTTATGCAAGATTATGCTATTTGAACTATGGAAACATGCATTATTCTGGTGTTGGTGAGTCCATTCCTTAATGGGCCACCTACAAACATGTACTACATGCATGTTTGCATAATTTAAGTGTCATAATTTTCCATAAAACCAGCGTGACTCAGGCAACCGTACCCATGGCAATAACAGAAAGAAAAAAAAAAACCGGCCAAGTGCGAGTCGGACTCGCACGCGAAGGGTTCCGTACCATTATCATTAAAAAAATACAGTTAAATCAACCTATCTCAAAAACTATGAGAGATAATTTAATCAAACCAAAAATCGTTGACAGAGTTTATTAATATGCATAACATATATTTTTTTTAGAATTGTATACCACGTAGTTTAAAAAATAGAGGGGGGGGACACATTTTTCAGACTTTGACAGCTGATATCTCGAAAATGGTTCGCTTAAATAAAAATGTGATATATAAACCTTTAAATTATTTTCAAAGACCTTTCTATTGATACCTCACACGCTTATATACATCTAAAAAAAAATTTCTATCCCTCAGTTACATGTATGGAGGGCCCCATCTCCAATTATTTTTTTTACTATATAGTATCATAATTTTGTAGCGGTTTATACAACACATATTCTTACCAAATTTCATTACTGTAGCATTTATAGTTTCCGAGTAAATCGGCTGTGACAGACGGACAGACGGACAGACGGACATGACGAATCTATAAGGGTTCCGTTTTTGCCATTTTGGCTACGGAACCCTAAAAAGTGATTCACCCTTAAAACTAACTAAAGATAATGTAGCTCGTAACGACCTACCTACTCTGTACATGAAATTCATCGAACATTTCTTTAATATGATCCTTGTTGGTCGAAAATGTCGAAATAAAATATTTTTGGATTTGAATTTGAATTTCCTGAATAGTTGCTACTTTTGGCGAGGGGAGTATAATTCGTATATTGAAGCAAAGAGTTCTCTTATAATGTTGTAGTTCTGGTACTGGTCAACATTTTCATTGATGAATTTGAGCAGAGGGCATTCGAGAGTTGTCCGAATAGACCGAGAAGCTGGTTACGAAATGTGGATGACGTTTTTGCTATAATTCCTGATACAGTTGTTGATGTGGTACTTATCGATCTTAATGAGATGCATCCCAGAATAAATTCCACATTTAAGAGAGAAGGATGGCACATTTCGTTTTCTTGATGGGTTAGTAATGCTAGGTCAGAATGATCGTATGTCACAAAAAGTCTATAGAAAACCTAACCTTTTCTCGCGGTCCTTTGATTCACAATACATGCGAAATGAGTTTATATCGTTTATCACATCACATCATTCGCCTATTTCAGTTCACTGCTGGACACAGCTTAGGTATCTCCTATTACCTCCTGTTATCTAAATTATTACAAATGTTGCAAGATGTCAGATGAGACGAGACGTTGGAGAGCTTGGAGAGGAATTAGATAATAGATATGGTTGGTGACAAAGTCAGCGTACAAGGAGCTCAGGGAAGTTTCGAAATCACCACACAGTAGAGAGGGCACCAGTATTCTTGCCTCATATTAAAGGAGTGACAAACGAAATTGGACGCCTATTACGCCGGAGGTTTAGCATTAAGACCATTTTGTCCTTCCACCAATATGACCGTCCTCATACCAATATGAGTATTTCTTATGCTCTCCAAAGGACGGGAATTCACTGGCAGCTCGGGTGTTTATGAGATACCGTACGACTTCGGTAAGGAACGACATAATGAGTCTAGACTCGGAGCAAATATGGAGTGTCAAGGACAGGGAGATAGACAACTCTGCTGTGGTGTACGCATACGATACAGGCGTTACATTTCTTAAACTCTTTGATAAAGCGAGGATGCTGGTACGGTAAAGATGCTACCTGCCACGGAAGATATACAGAGCGATTAAGATTAATTTCAATCGGGATGGGGGCTGGACAGAGCCAACGGCATGGAAGCCGGTAATCTCCGAGCTAATAATGATTGGTTACGTAGTGTTTGGTGACACAAACCTACAGTCGGACATGACATCAGTGCCGGCGCAAGACCACCATTTACCGAGTTTAACCGTTAAATTATAATTTTGTACACTTAGTACATAAAAACAGTCTGTCATTCAGCATTAGAAACGTAATTTTGAAATTATAATCATAGACATGGCAGATTAATGACTTCTCTCACAGTGCAAACACAAAAAAAAATCAGTTAACAAAAATGTTTTCAGGTTCAACTACATCATAAATATGAGATCAATATTAAGTGTTTTTTAACGTAATTATAATCATAAAGAACAGTCATAATTATCAGGCTTTCATGATGGAAGCGATATGATTGTTTTGTCTTCGACACTATCACAAAAAATGCCGTTTTAAAACAGTGAATTCTGCTTATTTTTATCGTTCGTTTCAAAAGGAAGCGGCGAACCTGTATAATGAGCAGAAATTATTGAAATACGCCAACATTTTAATTGTAAAGTGTAGTAACTCTGTATTTGATCCGGCGCATAATGTCTTAAATATCACTTACAATAGAAATTTAAAAACAATTTCCGACGAAAAATGTCTTAAGTACACATACAACACAAAAAAATAAATAAAATCCAACGTAAATAGTAGTATGTTAAACTTAAGACAAAACACCGATCTTAAACTCCGAAGTAAGTTGTGGTAGTGATAACATACTACAGTATTCACCGGTATTATTAAAAAAATCCAAATCCATACTAATTAATTCGCACCTGATTTCTGAGTGAAATCCAACAGATTGCCAACTTTGCTTAGTGGTTTTAAATCATTTTTATTTCTGAACCGTCTTTTATTTCATCTCGGACCACTTTTTCTTTTAACTCCAACGGCCGTTTCAAAAATTAATTTTGGTCTTGCAGGTAATTCGAGTTTGTTCCCGATGCAGTGTCTTACTTTTATCGAATAAAATGTATCGTTTATCCATTTTTGTCTCATCTAGTTGTTAATTTTTGGTAAAAAATGATCACTCACGAAAAACCGCTGCTCCACCGCGTATAAGATCGTAACTGGCACTTACGCTGCGCGAGCGCGGGTGGCCGCCCCGTATTAACTGTCGTAAGTACACTTACTACAGTATACGACGGTGTTTTTTTAAGATACGATAGTTTTCGAGTGTCAAAAACCTATTTGTAATAGGTTTTTTTATTTTTTTCTTCGTGGAACGGAAACATTGCTAAAAGATATGATGTTTTATGAAATAAAAACAAAATCCCAAATTTCAAGTTACGACAACTTACGTAGGGGCCGTCGATTTATTTTCCTTGTTTTCTCCCCAATTCTTCTTATTTTGCAGGATTTTGTTAACTTCGCTCTAAAAGAGTTTATAGATTCTTTAAACGCTCGGAAATGGGCATAGTAGGTATACTAGGTATATGATCAGTTGCTGGCATATATAGGCTACGGTGGCGGCGTATCATTATTATAATATTATGATATGTTTTCATTCAGTTTGTTCCTTAAAAGTGTTACTTACCATTCTTTGATAGAAGATTGATGATGGACACATTACTGCGATCGCCAACTCGCTTGCGGCGATTATTGGCATCTACCTCCTCATGCGTCTATACGCATAGTTAATAGGAGAAGCTTACGTCCAGCAGTGAACTGAGATAGGCTGTTGATGTATGATGATGTTCCTTAGAAAATTAAATCAAACATTTTACATACTTACTGCTGCCATTCACCTTGTCTTAAAAAAGCGTAAAGGATTAGTAAGATTTCATTAGACGCTTTGGTTGATTACTTTGTAATAAAAAGCTCACTTTATCCTGGTTTTTAAAAACTATACTAACGAGCGAAGGCTCGTTCAACCAACATCACGGGAAGTAAGGAAAGAAACACGAAGATACCCCAAGCGACCCCTAGGCTCATCCGTAATGACCCCACTGGCCTGGGACGTCGGGGTCAAGAGCGAATCACGTCGTTGCTTGTTATGGGGCTCATTACATTTGGGTTTGCTTTTGTTTTTGCCTTTTGTTTCCAGTATTTTTGGGGCGAATTGTTTTGTCGATGTCTTTTGTGTCATTGCTCTTGATTGAGGAAATGGGACATTAAAATTCACTTAAAAGAAGCCTCAGTGATGGGAATCATAACTCATTACTGAAGTTTGGTGTGTTTTGATTTGATTTAAAGTATTCAGTGTAATTTTCGCTAAATATTGTTCTCGTAATTATTTTAGACTTAATATTCCGGATTCCAGATGAAAGTTCAAAGATACACTTTAGGCTAGATTCACACAGAGTTTTTTTTCCCGTATTCTGTAAACGAGATTTTCTCGAACGCCGTAGTGACAATAGACTTTGAATAATAACGTTCACATGGATCCTGCATACCGTATTCGAGAATGCATATGAACGGTACAACACAAACTATTGTCACTACGACGTTCGAGAAAATCTCGAATACGGTATACGGCAAAAAAATACTCTGTGTGAATCTACCCTAGATGTTCAAATACTATAGCAGAAATATGTGAGAGGTTTAGTAAAAACGTCCCGCTTTGTCGCTTACCATAATGATAATTAGATATTTGCAGGTAAATGCTGTCTCCTTCTGATAAGCGACAAAGTGGGACGTTTTTAATAAAACGATCACACATATTCTTAATCACAAATATATTGCTAATGACGAAAGTATCTGCCCAACAACTAAAGTAGGTATTTTTATAATTAGTTAATTCGTCCATGAGATTAATTGTTAAATATTTTGGCCACAGTAACCGCATGTTTATTTGCCGCAGATGATCGATTTAAACAGAGCTCATTAAAATAATTAACATTCATCGCAGACCGCGAATGTAGAAAGTGAACGTCGATTTTATGATAGAGAATGAATGACCGGCGTCAATGTACACATAAATATGCTAAATTAAACATAGGCTTTATTAATGAGTCGGTAATCTCTGCAAGGAGTTCTTATCTAGCTATTGCCAGTACTGCTACTTCCACGAAAGTGTGAAGCTGAGGATTATTTTGACACCTTTCGAAATGTTTGGTTAAGATCATTGTGAACACCCAAAAACACAAATAAATCAAATTGTTTGACTAAAATAGTTTAGTGTAAAAACGTGATAAATAGGAATATTTTGCAAAACCCAGTCTCCCTAAGATGTCTCGTCTGATCTGAAGGGAACAATTTTAATATAACAAAAGGCAAATAGGCACAAATGCCGATGATTCGCAGATTTATTGCCCCGCTGAGTCGCGGATATCTTGCATTCCTCTCGCCCCCCTCCGTTAGAGGGGGATGCTCATTTATTAAAAGGATTTGAAATAAGTAGTTGTCTTAGCTAAGTTAGTTAAATTTAACTCGGGGTCGTATATAGAATTTTGAACTTTTAATTTCACATTACCATAGCAAAGTTTTAGGTCGTGCAAAGATCACGCAAACTTAAGTAGTGTGTATTATATGGATTAAGTTTCTCACGAGTGTTTATTATCAACTTGGTAACGAAATAAAGAAATTACGTTCAATTTATTAGATATCTAACAAATCGAGTTGTAAATATTTTAGAAAAATGACCTAGTTTACCAACGTCCGTGGTGGGTATCGAAACCACTTATTCCAGCTTTTGCGTCTAATGCCTACTAGTCTCGAGTACATTGTCAAAATTGACTACCCTTAGTGAACAAACTATGATTAGTCGTTGCTTTTTATTAGATTTTAATAGCAAGATATTGTTAACAAATTAATATATGCTCGTTTACACAAACACTAATATTGTGGCATTATTAAATGTACTCTCGTTTTGCAAATTTGTATGTGACTGTGACATTGTCATTTCTTTTCATCTCATCTCCATGATAGCATTTACCCTGTTTCATAAATCGTTTCAATTTGTTCTCTTCCAACACGATTTTTATGTTTTACGGTCGGACCTTGTGAAATCTCGTAATTTGCGCATATTGTTCAATTCCCAAGTTTCCACCATGTCCGTATTTGTCCGTCTTAAAAGTCAACAACTTAATCTAACCCACCATCAACAAAACAAATGAACAACAATTGTTAGGGTTGTGGAAAATGTTTATTTCGAGCCTTAAAAGATTCGAGCCCTTAAGGCTCCAGTGTCAGAAACTCGAGTATATTCGAGAATTAAATGACTTAAAATATTCGTATGGATTTAAGAGGGTCCAACCTTTTCCCTGTCACTCGTTGCTGTGGTTACGTTCTTCTGTGTAACACTTAAAATCGTAATTTCACAGCATTAAATTTTACATAACTTGGATTTTACAGACGGTTACATGGACTTTACATGGTGGGCCATCCAGTTATGCTGTTAGTAGACCGTGTTGGATTATTTCTTCCATTAATTTTTGACCTTTGAGTAACGGAACAGAATAACAAAATAAATATTTGATCCATCCAAGTAGCCCTGGAGCCGTCAACCATTTAAAGTACTACCCCCTTATTCATAAACGTCTGCTAACTCAACAAGCCGCTAAGTATTGTTTGTCCCTTTTGCTTTTATGGACACATTGTTAAGACCGAAAGGGACAAACAACTATTAGCGGCTTGTTTAGTTAGCAGACGTTTATGAATAAGGGGGCTAGTCTTTAAGCCTAAGTTTTTCGCAATACTCCTCCTAACTTCAAACCCATCCACGCATGTTGTCCTATTTCCACTGTTTGTCTCTAGAAAATCTCAATCTGTATGTCCACCGCTTCTACTATCTCTGTCACTCCAACGCAGCCATTAGAGTGAAAGAAATACATGCTCGAAGTTCTCGATTTTCGAATTTCGCTGTAGACCCTCTGACCCCACCATCAACAAAACAAATGAATGACCATTGTTCATCTTTCCAAGGCGTCGCCCCAGCTCAATTTTACGACAAAATTGGTAAATAAAGAAAATTGAGCTCAGCTAATGGCCAGCATTTTTCTCTCCACTTAATTTAGTAACTTTGGCAACTCGGGCTATCCGTCTAAATTATCAACAGATTGTTACCGAATATGATTTGGAGATCTTTTCTTCATCTAATTAGGGCTATTCTTCAGTCAGACGCTTTGAGTAGAAATGCTTTTCTTTCTGTTACTTTAGCCAGTCCTAGGTCTTAAATTGATAGCTTTCATGTTCTAGTTTATTTGAAATTTTAATAGATTACTATTACACATGTATATTCGTATCAGGAAGTGCATATCGTATGCTGACAACCAAAACTCACTATAAAAACTGTCACTAAGTACTCTTAACAACCTCATATACTCGTATGTCAGTATTGAAGCAGAACTGAGATACGAGTTTTATTTGAAGTATGAATTTGTTACTTAGTGATTTTACATTATCAACCAAGATATTTATGATTAAATGCTGGGCCACACCAAATGCGTGCACATGCGCGTGTGCGTGGCGTGCGCGTTGTTGTGTCCGAAATTTCATATGAGATGGCACACCGCTTGCGTGACGTTTACGTGCGCGTGACTTCGCAGCGATGTGCAATCTACTACGACATTTCCTACGCTACAACATGCAAGCCGCGCACACGTGCACGTGTTGCACACGCATCTGGTGTAGCTCGGCCTTAAATTCAGTGTATTACATTAGTAATATACTTGAGTATTTAGAAACGTGCTCGACAGTGCCCTCTCAATTATCATAAATAAGTAAACCAGGGCTCATTGTAAGCTCATTCAATATTTAAACAGAGGGAAGTTCCCTCTATGTTCTTACTATTGGTTTATAACTTCTACCGTGGCAAGCCTAAAGGCTCGGTCAAACACGCGTTTCGAGAGCGCCGCGTGAGATTTTTTTTCAGGTAGGTACCTCTTCTAGTAGTAAAGTGGAGATGTTTTTTTTGCTGTAATTATATAGTGTGGGGATATCGTTGAATAGCTCTTTAAAAAAAATAAGGGTACCAAAAGAAAGTTTTATTTTCTAATGTGAATATTTGCAGAGATAACCGATCCAGAATTTAAAAAAAAAATTGTCCTCTCCCCTCTCATTTTTGATGCATGGGTCCAAAAATATGGAAAAACCAGGAATAGGCCGCAATTGACAACATTTCATATTTTTTAGTCCTAGTTTTTATTGTCTGTTTTGAAAGAACTCAACATTAAAAGATGCACGTATTTATTTTTTGAAAAACTTGCTTATTTATTGCGAAAATCCCTTTTTATTACTACTTTGAGCAGAAAGAGCGTAAGTTACAAACGTCAAAAATCAGCTAAATGAGGTCACAAGTGATGTTTCATACACGTAAGAAAACGACGAAAAACGGTAACAAGTGTCAAATGTCACTGCCAAACACAAGTAACATTCCAACTAAAAGATTTTTTTGGTTATAGTGACAGCTCTGAATCAGCTATGTGACGTCACCTCCCCTTTAAACTATTTTTAAGATTTTTAACAAAAATATTGCGAAATAAAAATTTAAAAATATATTTTTGTCTACATGCGTATATCTCGAATTAAATGGTTTTCGATTTAGAAACATCGAAAATGTTGAAACGTCAATTCAAGCGTAGGTACTCAAGTCATTCCAAATACAAATTTGTTTTTTTTTTGTATTTCAATCGTGCCATCTCGTACTGACAATATTGGTGCAAGAGAGCGCTACGAACGAGTAAGACAGAAAAGTGTCATAGAAAACTGTGGTAAAGGTACTGTATTATGTGGATTTTATCGCCTCTTGTTTTTGTTTTTGAATGATTTAATTAGACGTAAAATGTTCGCGCTGCGTTCAATTTATATTTGTCTAATGACGGACAAAACTGGCTTTCATCAGCCCTCGTTTTCTTATTTGTTAATTTTGTTACAAATTTAGAGGCGCGAAGATTACTAAGCGGTTGCTGACTTTTATGATGTCGTTATGATATCCGCTTTATTTTGACGAAAACGCTATTCATAAGAAATTAATTTCAAAATGTCTAGACTTTTAGATAGAATCGAGAAAAATGTAGTTGACAAGTTTATACTTTCAAAGAACAAAATAATAACGCCACGTATTAACGTTCTATTTTAAAGACAAACGGGTCTTAATCGCGTAAACTTACGTTTAATTATATCCTGACGTTTCGGGCACGACGTTACACCCGTGGTCACAGGCAGACTCGTATTAATGTTCCTCCGTAGCCTAGTTGGTAGTGATCCTGCCTACGAAGTTAGAGGTTCCAGGTTTGAATCCTGGCGAGTGCATTATTCATCACAAATATTGGTTCCTTGATCGCAGCTGTCTATGTATTTAAATATCTACATATATCTGTATATTGTACATATACATTGTTGCCTGGTACCCACATAACAGGCTTAATTGAGCTTACGACTAGGTCCATTTGTGGAAGATGTTCCAAGATATTTATTTATTTAATTACTTAAAAAATTAGAATAACAGTAATCAATTCACGGAAATGTCACCTTTCTTCAACTCGGAATACGGTGATTTTTTCCATCAAGTGTTGAAGATACGAGGCTGAGTATGTATAGCGATATATGGCTGCATGTGGAAAACAGCATATGCTTTTCTGCAATCGTATACGATAAGCGATAAATCACGACGTCACGTGACCATAATAATGCGTGGAAATGGTCACGTGACTTTTCATTCGAATCTGTCATTCTCATATATGTATTTATTGCTTATCCAAAGCGAATTGCATCTTAGCTTGGCTTGCAGTACCGCCAACCATACCTAACATGCAACAATGTAAGCTATACCTGCCGACTGTAACACGAAGACCCGATTAAGAGCTCTCGTAACTTGAGTACCTGATGGGTATTTAAAGTCACTGTGATTATTGTCACGGTGATTAAAGTCACTGCGATTAATGTCGCGGTGATTATGGCCCGATTAATGGGCGAATGAATACGACAGCGTGCCGACGGTGTTTCATTTGTATTTTGTTACATCGTTTTTTGAGACGTAATTACGTGCTAACGATTCGAATGGAATGATGCAATTGTCGTTATTTAAAAAAAAGTTGCGATGCGTGGTACTTACAGTTTATTGTGCTTATTTTTAATGTACAATCATGTCTATAATTATGCGTGTACTTCAGAACTTATTAGTAGGGGATGATTTAAATTTAATACGCGTGTCAACATTATTTACGACGTGACATGACGTGACAGTACGTTATACATGTCGCAGAATGGCTACGATCATCAGATATTTGTATCATTGTGGGCTTCATGTGGTATCTATTTGGGTACCTCGAGATAATTAAAATAGTCTAAATGAAGTTCACACACTATTTCATTATTACAAGTCAATGATCAATACACAACGTCCTTCAATTAATAAGACTCTAATCAAAATCACCAATTAAGTAATCAAAATTAATATTCGGGAATAAATGAGTCTACACGTGTGATTGTTCGATGCAAAGATTAGGAAGTGTCCCGGGGCCGCCGCGCGTCGACTGGAGCAGGCACTTGATAGGTATGCGATGACGTCATCAAGCTTGATCCGTGGATTTTGTAACGGGTTCCCGACATACAGAATGTTTTTTTATTCTCAGAATTTACCTTCTAAAATTTGAACGGGGAATAAAAATCAGCATGTATACTTACTTAAGTATTAACTTAATCTCCTTTTTTAAATTTTAATACGTGTATTAAAGAAACTAGCAGAACTTTTAAGGACTAACTTGCACAGAATTTGGAAAAATAACGAAAATTGTTTAATCTTGCTTACATCATTCTAATCCTTTTTATTATCACTCACACACACCCTGAAAATACATATCACTATACATACGTATCTATAAATTTATACAAAATTCGAGAAAAATCGATTGTGAGATTGAAACCTAAAATTTTCATTTTTTTTAAATAATGTATAAGGCGCGATGAAAACAAGTGTCTCACTTTACAGTCATTAACTGTAACAAAAAACTCGGGTGCTCCTAATTTTTACATTTTATTAAAGCCCTTTGTAATTTAGATTTATAAAGTGACAGCGGCAGCCGGAAGGGACAGCCTGATTTGTAGGTATGGTTGAATGTAATCACATGTATGTTGGCTATGTTTGCTTTTAGGTTTGTATGTTGGCATAGACACATAGCCGCGTAGAATATATGTCGATCGGCGGACATCAGGCCGTGTGGTGACGGCAGTAAAGGTGCATTTAAACCAAAAGAGCATTCGCTGTTCTATCCCCCGCTCTACGAAATCAACCAATCACGTTTTGTGTAACGATCGAATTTCGTAGAGTGGGGGGTTAGAATAGCGAATGTTCGTTTGGTCTGAATGCACCTTAAGAATACATTTGTCACCACCCCAGCTCCTCCTGTCTGTCCTGTAAATGTCCTCGTAAAAGTCGACTAAGTAAGTGATTGAAGTGTCACTGACCATTCTTCGATAAAAGATTGATGATGGGCAGCAGCGTCATCATAGTGGACACATTACTGCGATCGCCAATCGGCGGTTATGGGTATTTACCTCCTAATGTGTCTGTACGCATAGATAGTGAGGCGTATAGAGGTCCACAGCTAGGGACTAACATACTATAGGCTGATGATATTGTGATTTTCAACTATGACGTTGAGCTTATTTTTGATACGATCTGGACTTCAAAAATATATTATTATTTTTGAATTCACTAGATAAGCACCTTTCATTATTTAAGTGAACCGCAAGACGACTGAAGTACTTGATGCCTTTGCATAGTTTCACTTACCCAAGTTCAACTTGACTTGAACGAGTTTAAGAACAGGTGTACCCTATGTTTTGAAAGGAATTAATTAATACTTTTTCCTAACTAGTGCGGAAAAGTAAACTTTGCGCACGCTTCGCGTGCTGGAATTTGTCTTTTTAAGGCACTTGTTATGAAAAAAGTCGTTCGATACACGTGTAAAAACTTCTTTTTTTTGCATTTGTATGGAAATGTACTATTTCATCATACTTGCTTTCTAAGAATGCTATTGATTGCATGCGTCGCGTCGTGGTAGTTTAGAAAAGTAAATTCCATAGGGAGTTGTAGAAATGTCGCTACGTTATTTAATATTATTTTGTCTTAAACCTTATCTTTTGCTGGCTAGTGTGATGAGAAACATTGCAGGCATCACGCCTAGCGTCGGGATTCTAACAGACTCTCGCATTTAGACCAAACGAGCATTCGCTCATTCTATCCCCCACTCTACGAAATCAACGAATTTCGACGAATCACGTATTGTGTAACGAACGGATTTCGTAGAGTTGGGGATAGAATGGGCGAATGCACGTTTGGTCAATATGCACCTTTAGTAAAGTAACAGTATTTACCTCCGTAGACGCACAGTGTACCTACTATTACATAGACAATTATGTGAATTGGGAGTGTTTTTGTTTCGTTGGCGTTTATTTTGAAGAATTAGGTTCTTAATATATTTTATAGGGATTAAACGTGCCATCTAAGCTCACGCTTCAGGACAATTTATCTCCACCATGGCGTATTTTTTTTTCTCTCATTAACGAGGGGCGCGAATATGAAATTGCGTCGCAAATTCGGGGTTTAATTCCATTTGTCCGAGCCATTGTTGAGGTATGTAATAAAGAGCAGGGTGCTTTATTTGCGACGCGGAACAATTACGAATTACTTTCCAGCGGCGTAAAATATTAATTTTTGTTTTAAAATAATCATATAACTCATAAACAAGTAAATTCGTTACAGGAAAATAAGTATACGGTTCGCACTAATCGTATGCCTGTAATCCTAGTGTTAAGTTCGTTGAAGACCCTTTAGAGTGAAAAGAGACTCCTGGAGCAAAAATACATGATGGTAAAAAACAAGCATAAACGTTCAGTCACATCACGTTATCAGCCTATGATAGTCCACTGCTGGACGTAGGCCTCTCCTATTAACTATGCCTTTTATAGACGCAGTAGAAGGTAAATGCCCATAATCGCCACGCTGGCCAAGCGGATTTTCGATCGCAGTAATGTGTCCACTATGATGACGCTGCTGCCCATCATCAATCTTCTATCAAAGAATGGTCAGTGACACGTCAATCCCTTAGGTCTTAGGGTATAAGTTCAGGCAACTGCTAATATAACATGATTTAAAAAAATATTCTACTACTATAAATATTTCGGAAAAATATATCAAATCAGCATGTTGCATTATTTTCTATGAAAAAATCCACCTGACCCGTAAGAGTGTACATAGAAAACGTGGGAAATCCACCTAAACATTTGATTATCTGCAGGTAATATTCGTACTAGCGATACAGTCATTAACAGAAAAGCCAACATTAAGCCAGCACCAGCACAAAAGTCCTTAATAGATCGCCGGGTAAAGCAATAAGGGCACTATTGTGCGATAATCATGGAAACGGGATTACATGGGGCTGGAAATGTACGGAGATGAAATGATGTAGACTGCAGGCATTAAGGCATTGTCGAAGTTCGTAGAGTTCAATTCAGAATATGTATTCAACAAACTACCTATGCTCTCATAGACATGTATTCTTTTATACCTGTATGTATAAAGACAAGCCAAAAAAGAGCTGTAATCAATTTCACCTACTGAAATCTCAGGGCATACAACGAACGGCCTATACGGGTGTATATTTCTAGAACAAACATGATAATACCATATCAGTAACTCGTGGCATTTAGGTGGCACTTGACAGTTTCTAACAGACTAGTGATGTGACAATGTTCTTCCCATACGAGTCGAGATATTTTAATGATTTAATATATGACATTCGTGGTTCAAATAAAATTTTGTTCTTAATTTTCACAAGTCAGCCTGTCGTATACTTGAGAAAATCCAATTTGTGTAAGATAACGATATTTCAACCTCCATTGACATTTAGTGTTAGTGTAAAAACTCTTACTGTCTCTCATTTCAAGCTCCGGAAAAATTTGGACTAAATTTTCTAAACCTGAGGTGGCAAGCGCTTGTTAATATTATATGTTTTGCAAAGTATACATATATACATCGCAGCGGGCGCATTTTACCTTATCACCTTACAGTAGAAGTCCTGCTCTCTAAATATTTCCTCCGTTGTTGAGAATATCTCGCGACTCGTAATAATTATTACACGGGAATGAATGACAATTGCAATGTCAATACATTGATGTTTTTAAACTAGTAAAAAAACCTACTTTGTCATATGTATATTAAGACCATGTAGGTAATATTAATTTATTATTTTAAATTATCTGAACTGAAAAGACACTTAGAAATCTTGTCACATCACTAATCTTTTAACGTCACGAGCTACCGATGTGTGCACATCACACATTACCAGTAGCTTTTCAGTGAACCGACTTCAAAAAAGGATGAGGTTCTCAATTCTACTGTATGTTTTTTTTTAATTCTTGGCATTACGAGTATGTTGCCAGGCTAGAGCAAAGTGTATTTTTATCGGTGAACTAATTGCTAAAAAGTTATCCCGACCAGATAACCTATGAGCGATGAACTTGAAACAATTAAACTGATAACGAATACTGATAACTTCGGCTACTTAATTATTTATGTAATATATAAACATCTTATGTAAAAACTAAGTTCCTCTGTACGCGAGACGTAACATCCGATAAGGGAGCCCTAATCCCATCTTCATGCCGTTGAGACGGATTACTGAAGCCCTAAGGGCAGGGCTGCCACGTGATGCTTAATTTTATGACTGGTTGCTATGACAACGATTGTGCTAGTGTAGCAACCAACCATGTTATTGGTGAAAAAGCTAAGAGAAGCTCCCGTTGTATGTAGTTATAACTTATGGGTATAGGCATTTGTTTTGTTTGTCCTCGCATTTTTAACATGTATTTTCTATTTGAGTAGGTCACTATACACTATTGCATACAATAGGTGACTTACTTAAGTTTTTTTACCTATATGATGTCGTCACCTGTAACATCGGTACTAATAGAAAAGTACAATAGAGAAAATGGAAGGAGACTGAATATTACAGTACATAGTTTTATATACAGTGTGTGGCCTACAACCGGGGCGAAAATTTAAACGGTACATTAATAAGCTGATCAACAATCATTTCCACATATTGTAATTTAAAAAAAAACTTTTTAAGTTTTTGTTCATGTATTTTTCATTATTATGGGTTCATTTACTTGAATTAAAAGTTATCAATAACTTATCATTTTTGAATCATTGAAAGATGATTTTTTTTTTTAAAACCGTAACAAATTAGTGTAAAAATAAAAACAAAATTATTGTTATGACTTCGTACCTGGTATACTATTAAGATGTCTTGCGACTGACAAGCTACGACACTGATTTCGGGCAGGATTTGAAATTTTAAGGCGCGAATATAGAAAATAATATAATTTAGGTGTACATTGAACGCGACGTAAAAAAGTGAGTTTGTAGGTATGTTTTTATAATTTACATCGTAATTCCCCGGATAAATACATAAATATATCCATCAGAAAAAATATCACTATCTTTTTCCCCTAGCATGTAAAAAAAGGAGAGCTAACATTTATCAGGCGGATATATTTTAGTCGGGCTGATGAAACAGGACTTAAGACTTACATTTTTATAACGTATTGTCACACACACATCATAATAATTAACACATTCGGCTGTATGCCGACAACCCTACCCAACGGTCTCGGCTATAGTTAATGCGGGATGTCCCAAGCTACGGCTGACCCTTTTTAACTTTGTACCGGACTTGTACAAATGAGATTTGCGAATTACGACTTCAAAAGAGTTTGTTGATGTTTACGTTATGGTTATGTTGTTCATCGGGGACGTTTTTGACAGATGATGAAGGTATCAGTGACATTTATTTAAATTTTATACTACAGAATTATCATACAAAAGCTAAAATGCATTCACTACCATATTCTGCATTCTTTGTTCTTAAATTGGTATTTATATATCCGATTTTTTGTTGCCGATAAGATAAGATGTCTTTATTGTCAGAACTGTACAAATAAATAGACAGCCATGACCAATATGACCATATTGTCCGTCGGTTTGTGTAAGATGTCCCAAGATATTTATTTATTTATAATATAAAGTCTTATTAAGCCATATCATGTTGTAATTATTATTCGCTAATACTATAATTCGTTATACGCTGACATTCTATAAACTGAAGTTCGATATGCCATAGTCTTCCCAGGCATGATTCTGAAAACGACAAGAACGCAACAAAAGCAATAAAACCGACAATGCAGTATGTCGCTAATGGCGAGAGCGGTTTATCCTGAATGGGACTCATTACCGGTTAACGCGACGAGAGGAAATCGGCGGTTCGAGTGCGTTTTTTGTGCGTTTTTTTGTAGAAAGAAGAAAATGTTATACTCGGTCCAATCCACAGAACAAAAAATAACGTAGAAGTGGCTTATACCCCGATTCTCGAGAGGAACCGATGTCGCCACACTCACACTGGCGCAAACATGCACACAGAAGTATCTGAAAGCTTATTGGTTATAAAATCTTATACAAAAATAAACTTTATTTCGAATGCGACAAAAGCAAAATTATACTACTCGTTTTATTACTTACGACGTTTCGCTTGCTACTACTAACTTGCAAAGAGAGTGTTGCCATCTAGCGTCGAGTAGCATAAGTCTGTTTAATAACTAAAACTCAATAGTTCAGCAACTCCCCAATAGATGGCGAATCCTTGTTCTCCCTCCCACATACGTGGCATTTCCCAAGAGTAAAAGAGATAGGCTGCTTTTTGCACGTTATGGCTAACAAGCGTCATAGTGCTGTGCAAGAGTCGGTATTATATCGATAAAATATATATAATTATATACATGAAGTAATAGCATTGGGCGTCTAGGGAAGGTAATTACGGTAATTACTAACTAGAGTGTTAGATTTTAATGACTCGAGTCAGTATTCCGCTTACCGACCGTGATGCATACAATGTTTTTCATCACACTTCTAAGCAAAAAAAATTGTTTTAAGACAAAATATTGTTAAATGACGTACCAACTTTTCTATAACTCCCTAGGGGAATACTCCCGCGACGCATGCAAGCAATGGGGGCGCTTACAAAGCAAGTGTGATGAAAAAGTACATTCTTCGATTTGCTTTGGTTTTTCATCATCATCATCATATCAGCCCGAAAGACGTCCACTGCTGAACATAGGCTTCCCCCAAAGATTGCCACAATGACCGGTCCTGCGCCACCCGCATCCAGCGGACTCCTGCGACCTTCACCAGGTCATCAGTCCACCTTGTGGTGGGCCCTACCCGCGCTACGCCTTCCGGTACGTGGGCCGCCACTCAAGAACCTTCCCCGCCCCAACGGCCATCGGTTCTACGCGCAATGTGCCCCGCCCACTGCCACTTCAGTTTAGCGATTCGGAGAGCTATTTCGGTTACTTTGGTTCTGCTGCGGATGGTCTCATTTTTAATCCGATCACCATTCCTGGGATAACTATGGGCATTTATACGAAAGTGATGTAGCAAAATATTTTATCGACTAAAAATATATCGATGTTACTGTGAATGACAACATCAAAATGTTATTCAGCATAAATAAATATTAGGTACTTACTCTTCAATTAAAATAAAAAATAAATTGAAACTGGTAGTTACGCGTTTATTTAAAAATAATTTTCAAAATATACAATTAATATTAAAAAAAACAATATTTAAATTGTCATTTTGATTAAAATGACATCTGCGTACAAAGAGGGCCCGATATCAGATATGACATCGAACCTCTGTACTGTAATCGAGAATGTTCAATAAGCACATCTTTTATTATAATTATAATATACAGGGTGTTTTTTTTTCGACCGTTTCAAATTCTACGTATTGAATGTGTAGGTCATACTCACCAACTTTTACTTTGGGGGACAAAGTCGAAATCGCGAAAAAAAAATCAGCTGTTTCATACAAATTGGCGGCATTACGCCGGCCGAAATGTATGAAACAGCTGATTTTTTTTTTCACGATTTCGACTTTGTCCCCCATAGTAAAAGTTGGGTCAGTAATGACCTACACATTCACTACGTAGAATTTGAACGGTCGAAAAAAAAAAAAACACCCTGTATAACAAATAATTAATTCATAACCTTTTGAATAATTAAAAACAGACAGATGGACAGTCGGGCAGACAATGATAACGATAATTTGAGAACGGCACCTTAAAATTCACACCCATAATATTATAATATTAGGAATATTTAGGATATGCTCATGCTCACAGTAAGTAAGGCTGAGATGATGATGATGACGATGACATTCGGGCGGAAATTGGAGAAACTATGTTTTGGCAACGAAACCTTAATATCTACAATATTATAATATTATGATAAGCAGACCCTACCACTCAGCAGCTAGCAGCCAAAAGGCTGAGATGATGATGATGATGACGATGACAGTCGGGCAGACATGGCGAAACTATAATTTGACAATAGAACCTTAACATTCACAATATTATAATATGAGGATGTGGGGATCTATACTAAGCAGTAGGTAAGGTAGTAGTCTTAGGGCTTGTCCATTAATCACGTCATACTGTTATAGGGGGGAGGGGGGGGTCAAGAAAAAATCACCAATTATCACCATAGGGGAGGGGGGGTCATCGGACAAATCACGTGTAATTTTTTGTTACTCTCTGCTGAACAGCATACTTCTTTTAAAACATAACCAGATGTCAAATCCTGAACTGAGTTTTAAATTTTCACGGACATTTACCTCGTAGTGTGCAAAAAAGTTTTTTCCCATCACGTGTGCTTAATAAAGTACCTATATAAATTGAAGTGTTATTAAAAGGACTACTTAAGTTGGCAAAAAATTACACGTCATATTGGCTGGGGGGGGGGGGGGGGGGGGGGTTCCTGAAAATATCACCAAGTATCACCATGGGGGATGGGGGGGTCTAAAATAGGCCAAAATCGTATGACGTGATTAATGGACAAGCCCTTAGGGTGATGATGATAATGACGACAATGACAGTCGG